>NWUY0300002402.1:75087-86477 GCA_004151065.3 Larix sibirica | reverse complement strand
CCAGTTTAAATAACAATTTAAAGAATCATTTTCTGATAGTAATTCGTAGACTTCCACAAAAATCAACGCAACATTTTTCCAGACTTCTCTTAAAACAAAAATCACGGGCGTATTCTTGTAGGGCACGTTCTCAGATTCAAATTCAAAGGTTGGAACCTCTAAAACCGCAACTTGGTCAAACGCTTACATTAATTAGTCTTACTATAGCGTTCACATAACACAACTGAAAATAAAAGAAACTGATTGCGATTTCACAAGCTAGGGCTCTGCCCAGGCTTAATTGTACATAAAATTCTATCAAAACAACCCAGCCTTCACCCACAGAGGTATTTCCTTAGGAAAAATGCAGGGTGCATAACTTACACTGAAAGACGTATAAAAGATGCATTTTACACTAGGGACTATCCCTCAGGTTGTCGCAAATACACTTTTTACCATTTAAGCGTTTTATAGACAGAAGCTTCACGAGGTGATCCTCTACGAAATCCCTGAGGTAAAACTCAGTTTTCCTCAAAATGCTAGGGTTTTGACACGGTTTTGACAGGCAACCAAACATATCATTGTTAAAAGATAAAAATGTATGTATAAGTGAAAAATGTTACTTCAGTCAACTACAAGGTCTATATCTTCATCTATCCAAAACATAAAAAGATAAAGCACCTTTACTCATAAAATCCCAAGCATTTAAACCTTTTCCATATTTAGTATTAAATAAACATACAAATTCCAAACAAATCTTATAGGAGTAATAAGTATTTACAACTAAGTTCATGGCTCATAAATCTCCATTCAAAAATCAAACAGAAACCAAACCACTGGGTTGTATTTATTTATCAACAGAGTTTCTCACACGGACAACCTTAGTCCAGATATATGCAACCCAGGAGTCAACAAGAACTCCTCTATTCCAAAAGCTCATATATAGGATAAAACATAAAAGAAAATAGAAACAGTGGCTTCACCGAGCCAAATCGCCATACAACAATCATGTTCACGATTCTTCCTGAAATTGGGTATTACATTAAATTCCAAACATTAAGACTCTATTTCTTTCTTCTCCAGAATGTATCCAGCTCATAATAAATTACATAAATTATATACATCTCGACAGCTGGTGGCAGATGAACAAAAACAAGTAAAATACAATACTTTTAGGGGTGGCGTGAAACTCTTTGTATCCCTTGGACACATACATCAACCCTCCACCAGTTCCAGTTCATTCACATCATATAAACCCCAACTACAAAAGCACCTAGGTCTTACCAGAACCACACGTTGCTTCCATGACAGAGTTGATCCCAGTATAGGCTGAAGTGTTCAGCGTGAACCCTCCTACCAAAGAGAACATGATAGGGGTTAAATCATTTTCTAAAAACAGAGCATAAGCATTTCATTCTAAAAAAATAGTCATATGAACTAGTCACTATTTTAGGTTGGGACCACAGCTTACCTGACCATCAACTGGAAGCTGCAAGGGCCCTGATCTTCGCTCAGGTGCAACATAGCAATCCTTCAGCAAACAACCAAGAGCTATAGCTCTCCACCCTCCATACAACAACGTTGAATTGAAACAAAACCCCTAAGTAGTTTGCGATAGGGTTTTACTCCATCTAGCGAGCGTGGACTCCATTTTCATGTATGTCACATGGGATTCATAAAGACCCAACCACCACCACTAATGCTTGAATACTTTACCTTTTTTCCCATAGTAGGAGTTCGCTTTTCATTGCAACTTTGGCATGTAGGATTATAAGTTCAAAAAATTAGGATAGCAACTTTTCTTCTTATATTATATGCTTCCACCCCCTTGTTTCACCTAGTCCCATTTTAGGTACACCTACACATAGAGAGTTTAAAAAAAAACAGAACTTAGCTCATACAGAACTAAGTAAGATTGGGGACTCTCGTAACCACGTCTCTTTTAAATAAACAAGTAAGGACCACTAATATACCCAAGAAGAAGCATAGTGCTGAAGAAGTAAAACATCAAACATATAAACCACAAGCATAATAATTAAAATATAATTGCACGATAGGGAAATAAACATCGCTTCCACAGAACATAAATGAATTCCACATATCAAACAAACCAAGCACTAGAGGATCAGGAACAGAAGGACAAACTAAACATCTACATTACATTGATAAGACATCTATTTATCTTCCAGTGCTGAAGTTAAATTACTAAACATTTGAGCATTTTGAAGGCGATAGCCACACAGATCTTTTTTTTAAAAATTTACAGTTTTTTAGAGACATTACAGGGCTCCTTAAGTCAAAGACAATTCCTTAAAACAAGGAAATCAGGGCGCCTTAGCTCTGGTAGTGGTAATAAATTATACGGTTATAGATGATTAATTAAGTAATTGGTATTTTGAATAAATATTTATTGTTTTATAATTTTAACAATGAACACATTTTGAATATGTTCTTAGGGAAAGAAAAAATTATTGTCCATAGAAGCAATACATCAATTCCATATCTTCATATTTTTTGATGGCCGTTGTTTATGTGTTATTTTCTATTATGGCCACATTTTTTGGAATTGCAAAGGTGAGTTATGGATTTACTAGCAAGGTGAACTCTTTTTAAAATTATGAGAGTATGATGTTTACATACGCTTGATAGAAATGAAATGAAATTATATTAATGTCCACAAATGACCAAAGTAGGTCAATGGGACTTTGGAGTGCAATCTTTGGTAATATCACTACAGAGTGCCTATATCATATTCGAAGAAATTTTAATCTATAGCTAAGCATAGAGTTATATTATAGATATATGATGAAGTAGTTAACATGATTTAATGTACGTATCTTGCATACATTTACATTAGATTCTCTTTCTAAATTTTTCACAAAATGCTTTTGATCTTAGGTCGGAACATGGAGGCCACGAGAGGAAGGAATTCACACGAACATAAACAATTGAAAATATGGCAAGTCATAAATTATGTTCCTTAATATTCCATTCAATTAAAAGAAATCAAAGGTTTGCATATATCAGGGAGATAATTTTTTATTACTCGTGAGATTCAACTCATTGTTCTGGCTAATGCTAGAATTTTCATTAAACACCATTGTTTTTTACCGATGTAATAATATTGATACATGGGTGCTACTGATAATATAATGAAGTTCATCAATGTTATATGTGGATGCAGGTATGAATACGGAAGTCACCCATGTTGGATTTCATGATTTTGTCAAGGCCCATGGTATGGGGACATGGGGAAAGTCATCTCTAATAAGTTGGATGGTATGCCCATTACCATCTTAGCCATAAAATTTTGTTTTATGCAAGGCTTTGAATGGGTAACTAGTTTTATAATCGAGAATAATGGTTGTCAACTAAAAAAAAATAGCAGCTTGTTTTAGAATTGGACATGTAAAATCTAAAACTACATTTTGTTCATTCAACCATGGATACAACAAATTCTTAGGCCTATTATCAAACTCTTGAGACATTGGTTTTTTGTCTACAATTTTTGTTGAAAAGTGATATGTGGGCTAGGAATAGGACACGGTAGAACATTTTCTCTAATTATATAACTTGAAAATTTGATAAAAATTTAGCTCAAAAAATTCAAGAGAAAATTATCAAAGGTACCTTAGTAAAGTGCCATTTATGTTGGGATCAGTTCCCAAGTTTTAGTTTTCTTAGAAGTGAGCTTCTTAGTTGTAGACCAATCTTAAGGCTATTAATCATTTGCTCTGATATTTACATAGGGTCATAAGAACCTATAATCCGGAATAAAATGTTGATTTAAGTGATCCTTCCATGGGGAAGAAACTAGTGGATAACCATATTTGTGTGTAAACATTTTAGGAAACTTAACCCTATTTAAGAAGTGAATTAACAATCAATCAATTTAACTTGCTAACCAGTTATGTTGGGATCTATGCAAGAATCAGTTCTCCACTTTGAATTTTGTTTAATATTTAATGGAGTTACTCTTGGGAAATACAAAAGCCTAAGTTTGTGTTTGAACATTTTAGGAAACTTAACCTCTCTAAGCTGTGAATTAACAATGAAAAAATCCGGCTTGCTGAATAATTATGTTGGGATATGTGTGAGAATTTGTTCTCCACTTTGACTGTTGTTCAAATATTTAATGGAGTTACTCTTCACCAATACAAAATCTTGGCATGTGGATAGTCAATCCATTGCAAAGTCCTAGTCAGAAAACCCCTTCCAAGGAGGTCCATGTCTTGTTTGAAAAATATAGTAGTGCTTGCTTTGGGTTTATGCTTTTAAATCTGATTATATGCAGGTTTTATGTTTTTAGGATTTTGTTTCCCATAGGACAAAAATCTATTGTTCTAATGACCTAGTCGTCCATGAAATTATGAGATAAGCATGCTATAATAGAACCCTCACTGCCGGTTACTTGAGGAGACCAAAAATAAGCCCAGAACTACCTAGAATGCCTAACTTGTAGTAAGAAATGGACAAAAAATCCCCAAAGTGTTCAAGGTGCTAATAATTTTCCTCTTTCAAGCATAGTAACCCATGTGAACACCCACTCAAAATGGGGGGTAACAAGAAGCATGCATTAAAGGAGATAACATTATTCTTTTGTGGGGTGAAATCATGATTCTTATTACCATAACAAGTGAAATCAATGAAATGATTTTAAAAAAATTATATTTTTTAATTGTAAATAATAGTTCTAGAATATAGTCAATTGGAAAAACCCCTCATTTTTTGCATGCTTTCTAACCAATGGTATCCATTCGGTCACAAAAAATGGGTTTCCATTTTCATCTTCCCTAGTCAATGGAATATGCTCGATGTTCTAATATCTCAGGAAAAGTAGAAGGCTATCACTGGTACTGAAAATATATTGCATAATTGAAATTTACAAGTTGGAGATGAATATCATCAGAAAGATACAAAGCATAATTGAAAATGGTGGTGGATCCTTGTCTTGAAAGGAAAATTACTTCCATGAAACCTAAGATAGTTGAATCTAAGGTCTAGTCATTTCATCATAACCGAGGATAAGGAACATTATTGACACAACTTGTTTGGAGACCTCAAAAAAATATCAAACCTATAAGTGGAGAAGAATCAGGAACAATATCACCTTTTGACATATATCTTTGTAATAGGGCTGATTTTTTACTAGAATTCATAGGACTGGATTAAAGTACCATGTTGGGTTCCCTACAAGAATTTTTAACTACCTCCCTCATAAGGTGGATTTCATTAAATGTGCACCAAAGAAACCCGTAGTTGTTATAGCAACCTTCTTAGGATGGTGATTCCTCGAAATATGTGTAAAAGAGTTGTGTGTTCCTTCTTTAATGACTCCTTGATATGTGTTCTTAGTGGATAATCAACCCCTTTATGGATGACTCCCGTAAATCAACCTGTTGACCTTTCCAATATCCAACCTCAAATGTGGATGGTCTAGGCTTGAGTGCCAAGAATAATTTTAAAATTGGTCACCTCTTTTGTATTAGGAGTAGATCCCTCTAGGGAATTCTTCAAATAGAGTCTTAAGTATTTATATCTTTAAGCATACCTTATTCGCTCTGTCATGAATCATATTTTTATTGAACATGTCACTGCAAACCTGGGAATGATACAACCACTTCTTTTTTATTATAGGAAGCCATATTTTAAGGGTAGAACATCCCTGATGCAAGCAGGTGTGTTGTTGACTTGTGTATTCCTTAAGAATCCTGACATATAGAGCCTGAAATTGGAACAATTAAGTTGAAATAAGACCTGACCTAGAGCTGAAGTAAATTGATATAGTCCGCATCAAGGTTCCTGAATTTGCTCCAAATAGCAACTATGCAAGCACTCCAATCCAAAAATAAAGGCTCTGCTAGTATAACACTCTTATTGGAATGGAAACAAAATCAGCAGTCAATTTATGCAATAAAAGTATTGTAGACCAGAGATCAATATTCATGCAAAGGCCTTCAAAGAAAACACCAAAATTGTGTTAACATCCTCTTGACACTAATCTAATCGTTGTTGGCTATAGAGATCTTGTGTGAAGATTGGTAAGTGCAAATGTTAGTCATATTCATCAAACTTATAACAATACTTAAAGAAGGTTTTTCATGAACTGGAAATTGAGGTTGAGGATAACCTCTAGGAAAGCACCCTTGAGAATCATACAATCACTTCTATAGTCTTACTGAAAATTTTTATTAGAAGGCATCCTCATACTGTTGTAATACATCAAATAGGCCCTTTGCATGCTAAAAATGTTCATGAAGCGAGTGTACTGGTTTTTTTTACTACCAGATTCCTATAATTCTCCAAATCATGCCACAGGTACGGGGTAAAAAATGACCACCCCATAATACTAATAATATCTCCTTACAGTTGGAACTATTATTTCCATAAATGTTGATTACATAGTTGTTGGAATACTAATCAGTCTTGAGCACCTTTTCAAGGGAGGAACAATTTTTATCAGTATCATCCTAATATCTACCTAACAAACATAACCAAAAGCTACTATCCAAAATAATATTATGGCCTTCACTAGTATGTCTTCTTTATCTTTGTAATGCACTACCATAATTAACCACATGAGTAAGAAAGTCCACAATATGAACCTAAACATCCCTTTCATTAGCACTAAATTCAATGGCATCATACGTCTAACCTAGTTGACATTTAGCCAAGTGAAAAGATCCATGAGTAGGTTAAGCCTCACTGATGAGAAACTTATCAAATGTGTGTCCTATACGAGCATTATCTAAATAAATGGCATCCTCTATTCATCCATAGTATTTATGCAGCTTAAGATCCCTTGTGTTCCATTTGAAGCTGGAACGTGTTGGTTATTATAGTTCTACTTTGCATCCCAAAAGGGAAACTATCCCATCCAAATACAACTTCCTTAGATCTGCTCTACATCTAAAGCACATATGGCACCTCAAAAAAAATTATGATGTAATAGTGATGGAGTAACCAAGAAGTAGAGCATAAGAATACTCCAAAGAAACTATGTATTAGAGAGGCTGCCACAAAATGCAAATGCATTTTGATTTCATTGAGGGGTAACAAAGGGTAAGGTGGACCCCTATTCTATCACTATAATCCCATGATACATGAAGTTGGAGTTTTTATTGATTTGGAACATTGATCACAATCTGGGTTGATTTAGAATTGCATAAAACCTATAGTATCATTGTTCCAACATTCACAGAGCCTAGCTCATGGAAAAACTCTAAACATGCTTGAAATTTTTGTAGAGTACTAAACAAATTCATGAAGGGTAAGGGGACCATCTTGTTACTTCATTATCCAACTTGAGGTAAAATCTATTAAAATATTTTCCCATAAGAACATTTTGAAAACCTGATATAACACCAGCTATGAAAAGTTAGCCTTGAAAGTTGGTTCCGCTTCATTTGTGATTTGTTATTTATAAGTTCAAATATGAAAGGTTTTTAAGAAATTTGAAACAATTACACAGTGTATTCCAGAAATTCTTCGCATCAACTATGCCTAAGTGTGGAAATGTTCATACTAAGGTTTTAAGTCCCTTTCCTAATGGAAACCCATGACCAGAAATGCTTCATTTAGATGCAAAAAAATATATTGTTAATTTTCCTTTAAGATAACGTTGCTAGCCACATACATTATTATATCTTCAATCTTTGCAAGGTTCATACTTTGAATTTTATCCAATGAATGAGGGTATAACTGACGCCTTCTACAACCTATCTCCAACCCAAATACACACCATGGATAATGGTGGCTATCTTGTGGCATCTTCAATTTATATCACTATTCTTCATTACTTGAAAAGATCTCATCACCTAGGTAAACCTATTAAAATTTGATTGAGGCTTCCCAAAACACGCTATAAATGTGCCATTTTGATCGTTGGTTTCCACATTAAAAATAAGCTTCTACTAAGGGGTTTATTGTTGGGTCTATCTCTAAAGAGATGGCCCAATAGTTTCTTCCTTAAATCTGCTGCAAATATTCCTGAAGAATTATCCTTTTCAATACATCAAACAACAACAAAATATCTTGGAAAATCAAAGGAATATGGTGATATTAGGAGCATTGTGTATCTCTTCTTTATGGATTGGTATAATAGAGATTGTACAATAACTTTACTACTGTAAATGGTAAAACATCCATGCATAACGATATTTTCTTTCTTGATGGTTTGAGATCACCCCACAATAGTTCAACTTCAACGCATTTCCACTTCTTCATGGTTTGAGATCAATTGTTTAGATTTCGTTTTTATGTTAGAATAGAGAGCAAGAGTTTAACATTGATTTAGTTTTTTTTATTTTTAATGAAACTGCAACGTTATCAGTTGTTTAGCTTTTGTTTTATCTTAGAATAGAGAGCAAGTTTTTAAAATTTATTTATTTTTATTTTTATTTTTTAATGATCATGGCAACATTATTTCTTAATCCAGTTACTGAGAGTGAGCTTATAGTTGGCACACCAGGAGGAGAGACCCTTCAAATCAATGTAAGATAAAATTTATTTATGTTCTTATGGATCACTATTCCAATGCATAACCTGTTTCAGTTATTATGTTGGAAAGTTGTGTTTCATTTATGAATTGCAAACAAAAATTTGTATGATTGACATTTATATGCCAACTTAATTGGTGCACACACCCATGTTCTTACTCTATTTCTTTTGAAATCAAGATCTATTATTATGAGTTTTATCTTAACATTCACACTATATGCAATATATGTAATCTTCATGTACCTTCATTTAAATTTACATTTTATTATATGAACAACTATTGTCTATTGTTTCTTAAAATTTTGATAAGGTATTCTTGATCAATAGGAATCCAAATCATAATACTTTCTAGAAGTGTGTTGATATTACATGTTGGATGATACTTTATTCTTTATTTTTCCTGATGAAATGCACATGATGGGAAACTCTCCGAATACTTCTTCTCATTTTGAGGATAGTACCTAGGGAAAACTGTTCAGTTGCAGTTTTGGAAACCTAACTCAGCAGGGACATTGAGTCAAGTAGTTGATATTCATGGAGGAATCTATTCTAGGTACTTCACCCTGTGATCTCATGCTTGTAATTCATAGCACTCAACCACTTGATCTTGACCTCTTTGTGTTTGAATATAACAATCCAAGATCATTGCATCCTCATGCATATTTATCCGTCTTTGAGTTGTTGAAGGCATAAATGAGATACGAATACATCACAGTATCCTTCTTGAAGGTTAATATCTCGTTTTAATGGTTCATACACTTTTGCCATTTTCTTCCTAGTTGCATAATTCCTGCAAGCATGTCACTAATGAGCTATTGTTTCCTTTACTGCCTTCACATAGATAGGCGTTTTTCATATCCTTCTCCTTGAAACATTGCAACTATCCCAGGCCCTTTAAAATATCTCATGTGTACAATATATAGAAACAACTGAATGAATCATATTTCTCACATTAGTTGTTTTATAATATGCATGTAGTAGAGAATTTGGTGAATTCCTCTCCATATTCAGAATGTAAAGAAAAAATATTTTCTAAGGAAATTTTGTTATGCCTTGTCACCTCTTATGATCATGATGTTATATAGGGTAAATATCCATATCTTTTAGTTTGACACTTGCTGCAATTGATGCCATCAACTTTCCATTTGAGAGAACAGGCCTAAGTCTACAAGATATTTTTTAACAACCAACTTGGGGCTTCATAATCAAATACAAAATCCCTAGAATCTAATGGCATATCATCTCTATACCTCAACTTTGTGAATAGGCCTAGACAAATTTGTGTGTTAACAGGGCACCGAGAGTATTGAATAGGAAAACTAGTGATCTTGGTGGCACAGAAGGGTCAAGATTTTCCATGTTGGACCATTTAGAATCCCTTCCATCCATAGATACTCTGAAGAATCACAAATTTGTGTGATACATACTTCATCTTTTATACATATAAAATTTGTCCACATATCTAAATTTTTTTTACTTGCAGATTTGATTTTTAGCTTTTGTTATCTTCATGATTGAGTAAATTTTATCCCTAGTTGTTCATGTTGATTTGATACAACAAAGTGGAATTGGTTAAGTGATTTGACACATATCTAGAAGATAAGAGGACATGTTTAGTAATGTTAATTTTAGATCTGTTATATGTTCAAAAAGTGTTCCATAAGGACTGTAACTTGTGAGCATTGAAATACACTTGTTCAATATTTATTTTATTTGGATTCCTATTGAATTGGGTTGGAGAGAAGTGAAATTTTATCTACTGTAATTTAATATTTTTGATTCAACCTTAAAGCTGAAATTTCACAAGAAATAGATCAATTTTAGAAATTGCATTAAAAGTGAGATATTGGAAATTTCTATAATCACTAATGAAGATTAGTTGTAAAATCTCAATAATTTCCTTTTTGTAGTGGGAGAAACTCTAGGTTGGATGATCACATCTTTGAAGGACTGGGGGCTCCGGAGCTGTGAGAATAGGGGTTGTCTTTCACTGGGAAGTACTCCTGAAAAATAAGAGTTGTGTTTTATGGTAAGATCACTACATTTCTCATTCTTGATGTGACTGATGGTGGTTGTGTAGTAATATCATGGTGATACTTCGTGGTATTTAACGGTACTATTTTCTTTTCCAACTACTTGCATGAATCTTAGCAACAATATTCTCTTTCCTTTATCACAAGAGTAATGCCTACAATATTCTATAGGTTACTGAAATTGCTATATAGTTTTACATTGATGATACATGCTATTTGAAAATGATTGTAAGGTGTAATGGGAATCTTAACATGTACAACTTTTTTATAATGAAGAAGTAATTATATCTTGTGGATTAGCTCAGTGAAATTTGAGGTACAACATATAGTCAGAAATGATATCTTATTGTTAGGTTGCACAATCTAGTTTTATTCTAGAGTGTTGATGAGGCTTGGATGTAGAGAATGAGGGGTGTTATGACAATGATTTGTTTGCATTTTGTTGTAGTCTTAAATATTAATAAGTTTCTCATTCTATTTTTCTATGTCTATGCAATGCATTGTTTCTTATTTTTTTAGTATGTGGCTATATAGACATTTGAAGCAAATTTGTTCTATGTTAGGATAGTGAAGAGCTTGTTGTTGCCAGCCTCAACGAACATGAAGAATTTACAAAAGAAAAGAACATTAAAAAATAGATCTTGGAAGATATGAAATTGAGAGATGGTACTTTTCACCATTTCGAGCTGAATACAATAATTGCGAGAAGTTGTATTTTTGTGAATTTTTCCTTAATTTTATGAAGCAAAAAGAGAAACTTCAACAACATACGGAAGTTCCAACTCAATTTTCTTGTATGTAATTTAGTTTCTATGCTGAGTTCAATTATTGTATTTCTCCAACTTAGTTCATTATGTATTCATTATTAAAAATGAAGAT
>NWUY0300002402.1:3484-13552 GCA_004151065.3 Larix sibirica | reverse complement strand
GTGGGAGGAGTTCTCTTTGACTCCGCTGGAAATAATATGGAGGATTATGCCTAGACTATCGAGAGAAGCACGAACAATAGTGCGTAATGGCTCGCCCTAACTAAAGGTTTGGAGATTGCTAGAGAAGAGAGCATCACCAATCTAGCGGTGTGTGGTGACTCTATGGTAGTCATTAAGGAGGCTAGGAATCTGAGTATGAACAAGAAAAGTCCCTCATCTAAGATCCATAGTCTGCTAAAGTATCTCATCATTGAATTTGACTCTATCAACTTCTACCATATCATGAGATCGAACAATCAAGCTGCAGATAAGAAGGCTAATGAAGGTGTTAGACTCGATAAAGGTGTTCTTGCTAGCAATTCCTCCCTTAGAAGCAATGTTTGGATTCCATGATAAACTCAAATCCCCATTATTCACTCGAGCGGACTTGTTTAGGCTGCATCCCCCTTCTCATTTCACTCTACATCGTTTTTTATGCTATGGTTTGAAACCCAGTTGGGTTCTACAAGGAAAGGACACTCGCACAATTACTTCACATGGAAATCACATGAGATGCTCACCTTCTGTCAGTTCAAAAGGTCGTCTCTCCAGCTATTTTGCTCAGCAGGGTATCAGGCAAGTACCACTCTTGTCTCTAGTTTTGCAACTCTAGTCTCCTAGAAGTAGTGCAAATATGGTAGGTTCAGGTTTTCCTCACCGTATCAGTACCATCCCCATTCTCGGAAGTGATTCCCTTGATTTTAGTAAACATTCGCCATCCCAGGGTTTATGGATGGTCTCCAACACTGGGAGCAGGCACAGGGTATAGCGCAGAAAGGTGGAGGAGAAGTGTAAAGGAAGTGCAGGTATAACACGTTTGGATATTTCACCGATGGGACTCCTGGTTCGAGCATAGAACAAACCCTTTGTTTTGGTCCATCGGTTAAGCAGGATTGTGACACCACCACCAGCGTCTTGAACAACCTTGTATCAATTTTAGAAGTTGAGGTTCACATCTTTCGAATTGAGGTGGAAGAATGGAAGAATATGGTAAAACACTTGTCTAAATTGGAATAGGAAGCTAAGCTGGAAGCCCAAATGCTGAAAGAGAAGTTGAAAGCCATGGCAGTGTCTATGGATATAGGAGATCTGCAAGACACAGAGCAGCTCAGGGTAATTTGAGGCTTCACAAAGAAGATCCAGGAGAATGTCAAAGGCATCTAAGTCGAAAGCAATGAACTGAAGCAGTTGCTGTTGAACAAGTCCGTTAGGAGCAATGAGCTCTGATGCGTTATCTGGTAGAATTTTGGTTAGCTAGTCATATGATGTTCACCGAATGCTTTTGTCTTTCAGTTTGATAAGAACTTTAGGTAGTTTTTCTATGGTTATATGCTGGATGGAATGCATGTCTGTTTTTATGGCAATATGAATGTAAGTCTGTATGTTTGTTAGTGGACTCTTAGGTAGCATTTTGGACAAGATGTTGGTAGAGTACTAGCCATCCAATGATGTTGGTCTACAGGCCTACTCGTACACTTTGTATTCGGGTTCTCTTCCCTCCTTTTATAAATATAAAATCTCAACCGTTTTTGTTAAAAAAAAACTTACTATAAAGATAATGATTAAATATCTATATTTATAATTATGTTAGAATTTTTTTAAATAGAATTATAGAAATAATTTTGTTAGAATTATTATAAAATAACTTTTAAAAAAGTTTAATAGAAAAATATAAAATCTTATCTAAATCATTGGAAAATCATATATGAGATCATCTTAAATATCAGTGTCATTAAAAATACAGTTTGAGAAAAATATATGTCCTAAGGATAATAAAAAATGAAGATATAAAATGAAGTCGTTAACTTTAATCTAAACCATTCAAAGTAATAGTTTGTTATATTTATCTTTAAAAGAAAAGTATCATTATTAAAATAAGAACGACTTTCACAATCTTTATGAAATAGAGTATTGGATAATTCCTAAAATGTAATGGGATGAAACAACTAATCAATTTTGTTATTATAAAAACTAATTGATAAACATTTGGTCTAAGAATGTCCTTCTTATATCCACATTACATCTCAATTTCAAAAATATTTGTAAAATTAATACATTTTTATCATAAAAATAAATGTTTAAAACAAAACAATTAATTCATTTTCATTTTCATTTTTTGTAAAGTTTAATATATCAAAGTTGGTCCCAATGGATTATAAAATTTGTAATCGTCAATATTATAACAATATTAATATTTTTCAATAATTTATACAAAATTATATAAAACAAAATTAATATTATAAATAACTTAAATATATATTTTCAATTAAATAAATAAAATATTTTATGTAAAAAACTATAATCATTATTATGTGATAATTTTATTGTGTCGTTGCGAGTAATCTAATCCATTATGTATGTTAAATCTTGCTAGCATGGTTGATTTTGACCAACCTCGTTCTACATGGTGACCCGAGTTCGAACCTCAAAGAGTAGTTAGGAGGAGACACTTAAAATCCAACTATGTTAAACTAAAAAAGATGATTCATATAAATATACATATCAAACAAATAGAATGAGGTGAAATAGATAAGTATAAGGACATCTACAAGATAAAAANTGTTGGTCTACAGGCCTACTCGTACACTTTGTATTCGGGTTCTCTTCCCTCCTTTTATAAATATAAAATCTCAACCGTTTTTGTTAAAAAAAAACTTACTATAAAGATAATGATTAAATATCTATATTTATAATTATGTTAGAATTTTTTTAAATAGAATTATAGAAATAATTTTGTTAGAATTATTATAAAATAACTTTTAAAAAAGTTTAATAGAAAAATATAAAATCTTATCTAAATCATTGGAAAATCATATATGAGATCATCTTAAATATCAGTGTCATTAAAAATACAGTTTGAGAAAAATATATGTCCTAAGTATAATAAAAAATGAACATATAAAATGAAGTCGTTAACTTTAATCTAAACCATTCAAAGTAATAGTTTGTTATATTTATCTTTAAAAGAAAAGTATCATTATTAAAATAAGAACGACTTTCACAATCTTTATGAAATAGAGTATTGGATAATTCCTAAAATGTAATGGGATGAAACAACTAATCAATTTTGTTATTATAAAAACTAATTGATAAACATTTGGTCTTAGAATGTCCTTCTTATATCCACATTACATCTCAATTTCAAAAATATTTGTAAAATTAATACATTTTTATCATAAAAATAAATGTTTAAAACAAAACAATTAATTCATTTTCATTTTCATTTTTTGTAAAGTTTAATATATCAAAGTTGGTCCCAATGGATTATAAAATTTGTAATCGTCAATATTATAACAATATTAATATTTTTCAATAATTTATACAAAATTATATAAAACAAAATTAATATTATAAATAACTTAAATATATATTTTCAATTAAATAAATAAAATATTTTATGTAAAAAACTATAATCATTATTATGTGATCATTTTATTGTGTCGTTGCGAGTAATCTAATCCATTATGTATGTTAAATCTTGCTAGCATGGTTGATTTTGACCAACCTCGTTCTACATGGTGACCCGAGTTCGAACCTCAAAGAGTAGTTAGGAGGAGACACTTAAAATCCAACTATGTTAAACTAAAAAAGATGATTCATATAAATATACATATCAAACAAATAGAATGAGGTGAAATAGATAAGTATAAGGACATCTACAAGATAAAAATTTCTTGATGCTAGAATCATATCGAACTGGTAACTGGAAGAACTGAAAGAAAGTAGAAGCTAGGGACATAAAGGTGGGATGCACCCCATGGGGTTGATCGATGTACCACTTTGATGCAGCATAGGTGAAGGTTCTTTGCAACAGATGTAGTCGAATGGAGTCATCCACTATGGAGTTGGAGGAACACCATAAGTGGAAAGACATAACATCGTTCTAGGGATCCTCCCCAGCATTCCCCTCAAACTTAGGAATGTCCAAAGNGTGTCCGTTGTAATAGGCGTAGGCAAATGGAGTCATCCACTATGGAGTTGGAGGAACACCATAAGTGGAAGGACATGATATGGTTTTGAGGGTCCTCTCTAGATTTCCATTCAAACTTAGGAATGTTCGAGGAGAGCTTGGTAGGAATAGGGGTCCATGTGGGGTTGTGTCGAATAGCGTCATTGGTTAATATAGCCAATTCATGTAGGTTAGGGATGGCCATGAAAGGTAAGCTAGCAGTAGGATATCACATGAGAGGAAAAATGATGATGGTTGTCATGATGGGGACAGTAGAACGGGAGACAAGGGTTGGTGTAACCGTGATGAAGGGGCTACTACCCCCTGGAATAGGTTCAGTGAATAGATGGATTGTGGTCATGGGGGTGGGCCTTATACTAGTGTTTATGGACCCAGTAACCGTATGAACTATAGTGGTGGAAGTAGGTCTAATGCTACAGGTAATAGTGGTTTCTGTGGGGCCAAAAACTAGAGTGGTTGTTGTAGTTGCTATGGGGCCACTGCCACGCCTACCACCAACGATCGCTCCAAAAAATGGGTTAAGATTCATTTCAAACATAGGTCTATGTGTGGGTGAGTGTATGGGATATTCTGACTAGGAAGATTCAAAAGTGATCTTAGGTTCCTTGGGAAAAATTTATGCATACAAAGAGGTGTGCTAGAGGGAGGTCCGATGAGCGGAGTCTAGAATATCATATTGCGGTGACTGCTCGTGAAGTCTATGAGAGTATCTTAGGGGAGAAATGATGATAGGTGTGCAAATGAGAAATGGATATGGTATGAAAATAGGCTCAAAATACCAATGCAACTGAGTGTGCAAGACGAGAGATCTCAACAAAAGGGGTACTCAGGCCAAAGGAATAAAAAATCCTAATTTCACTGAGCGTGCAGGGGGGAGATATCACAAAAACAGGGCACTCATGCCAAAAACAAGCTCAAAAAACATGTTGTAACTATGTGTTATAACAAGTGAGTGGAAACAAAGTGGTCAGAAAACCAACAAGCAACACTACCTATCAAAATAAAAATGACCCACAAACCTATGAGGTATGGGAGCAAGAAGCCACTAACTAAGAGATAGAATCCCTCACAAATTGTATGCCCTGCAAAGTGGAGTCACCAAAACTGTAGCTAGTGTTTTCACACTAGCTTGTGCTAAAAAGAACCAACTAAGACTTAAGGAATTCTAGGTAGTAGTTTGAAATGGGAATGCATGCACTTAGTTAAAAACAATAAACAAACTCTAAGCTATATGAAACAAATACATGTAAAGAAAACCTAATTTAACATTCTCTTTTGCATTCTTCATCAAACAAGAGGGTAAGAGAAACAATGTTTTTCTTTTATTATAAAAAATGGTTTTTTTACAGACTGAGAATTACCATGAAAGAATGGAGCTAATGGTGCCCCTTGTAGTTGTCTAAATTAATAGGTCCTTGGTTTCCAAGTAACATTGGTTGCTCTCCAATCACACATCACAGGCTAAGGAAATCATTACAATATGTGAAACAAGAAGGAATAAGATACACTTCAAGGGTTTCAATAAAAAATTTGGTAGAGTGACAGTAATGTAGCAAATGGAGAAAGTGTGTCTAAAATGGGGGCCTTCACCACTTATTTATAGAAATAATTGCCCTGGTTTTTTTCCCATCGTATTGAGCGGACCTTGGTATTGGCTAGCGGTATTGTGGTTTTCTCTCTCTTTTAAGGGGGAATATACCAGATTTCCCTATTTTATGAAAAGGTAAATAATAATTATGGGCCAATTTGGTCTTAGACTTTAGGATTTTTGGGTAGGTGAAGGTAAAATGTGGAAAAAAGGGATAATTGGACGATGTAGCTAGGGAATGAGCATGGTGTGTAACTTTTGGGTGTTAACATACAATAAACTATTTTTTTAGTCCAGCAACCACACATCATGATTCATTAGCAACATCCAACAAGGTTTATCATTTACCTTATTTTCTCCATAGTATTTTCCAAGTGTAGGATGTCTACTCTTTCAGTACTAGGACTGATGCATAAAGCACTTTTGATACCCACACTAGCACTTATGGTACTAGCACAAGCACTTCCTCTACCAACACTAGCACTTTTGATACTAGTGTTCCTACATCAACACTTTCTCTACCAGAGTTCTTGTAATTGTATGAATTTTGTATCCAGAGACATTCAAATGAAACCAAGAGCATTCAAATGTGATATAGGAGTTATGAAAGTATTGGTAACTGATAATATTTTTGAAATAAGTTTCCTAAAAGACTCATTTTGATTTATTAAAAATGCCCAAAAATACACAAAATATGCAACACATACATACTTGTCTTTCTAATTCACTTCCACCATTTCTAGAAACCCTTCCTTACTCTCATATATCTATAGGTCCTACTCATATTTCCCGTACTCCTATATCCTTCATCTTGTATCTTATAACCTTCATATTCCCTCTCTTATATTGCATACCTCTTATTCTTAAGTGGACATATGCTTTATCATTTTCCATTATCCATTTATAATTTCGATCATCATTATTCTTACACCTACTTTTCCCTCACCTATAATAAATCTTGGCATAATTAGTTAGGATGGCATATTTGTTAATGATGGATCTACTTCAAATACTTTGTTCATTCACTCATGAGATTAACTGCCCCCATTTTTTTTAAACATCATACACCAACATTGATCATGCAATGCATTCTATTGATGTGACCAATTTTTTACTCATTCGAATCGGAAACATGATTCAAATAATCCTTTTAAATATATTACCAAATCCGTTCGAATTTGTGAATGTTTGAGGATTTTAAAATTGGTTTGAATTATCTTTCTATGTGCAATTATGAGTAAGTGTCCTCCTTTGTTAACGAATAAGGTCGTAGTCCACAATGAACCCATTTCCTTGGAGGTTTCAAAATGGTTGCTTAAATTTATTACTTCCAGAGGGATGCTTGAAGTTGGAAGACGGTTTCCTTTCTTTGGGAATTTTCAACAACAAAAAAAATGGTTTAAACATCCAACTCAATGCATCATGACTATAGGGAATGTATGAAGTCATGGTTTTGTCCAAATTTTGAATCCAATTTTGCATGGGGATATGCAATTCCTTCATCCAGGGGTGGTATTAGTACTCTATTTTGATCTCATTTGCATGAATTATATCACCATTTTGGAATTATTATTTTTTCCAATACTATCTATATGCTTATCCTCCTTTGCACTCTAATCTTTCCCTTACAAACATTTTGAAGTATACATTATTATTTTTATGTTTTAATGAATTAATTTGGAGTTTTTAAGCTAACTTGTTGATGACAGAACATTCCAGTTAAGATTCTAGTACTGCATACTTCTGGTACATGTTGAAGAAACTTCCAATACCAATTGATGGTTAGCATATTTGCAAACTTCCAAAACAAGTTATTCAACTTGGATCTCATTTACTGATGTCCCAACATGGATTTATGTTGCTCAGACCTCACCTATCTCACATGTGTGGCTCTCCATCACATGGTCAAATATTTTATATTTTTTGGTAGCAATTTTCAACAGTCCACTTCTAACTCGATTTGCATGCATATGGGGTTGAATCTAAAAATTCAAAGATATGGGTTTTCTTTGTAGCATGGAAAACTGATGAGAAATAGGAGGTTTTACAAAATCATCTATGGTTTGAAAGATAAATGTGGATCTTCCCAAAGTGAGTGAAAACCCCAAATTTTCGGGATTTCTTCTAAAATTGGTAAATTCAACTTATGAGGGTGATTGATTAGATTCTATACTCTTTCCATTTAGGTTTATGTATACATATGTAATCATTTGAGGGAAAGGGATCATCATGAATTTTTTGTGAGAGAATTAGAGAGAACTTAATCGGGAAAAGATATGTAGAACTTGTGATTTATCTTGTAAACACTTTGATGTTGCATATGTAATTCGTTCATGTAGTAGAATTTATTAATGGAAGTCTGTTTTTTTAGATCATGTTCATCCTTGTTACTTTACATAGCTTACTTAAGGTGCACCAACCAAGAGGAAAAGTCCCACCTACTAGGTAAGTGTAACTTATTTTCATTTTATTTTTGTTAGCATTCATAGTTTGGTCTATACCTTCATCATTTTTAATTATATAAATTTTGAGTAAAACATATTGATTCATTCCATGGTTATGTTGTAGATCTACAAATTGTCATTCATTTGCATTTCCTTTATTGGCACTTGTATTTGGTTATATTTCACTTGCTTATGCTTTCTTTCACCTATGCTTGTATTTATTTTCATTTCACTACATCATCTTGATTATAAGCACGAGTGGTTATTTTTGCATTTGCAAATCTCAGAAAAACATACACAGAATAATCGCTTTCTTTTTCCTATTTTGGATCAATTTCTATAAGCAATACATTTCAATTTAAATTGATTCCTACATTAGTCAAACACTAATAAATTCCCATGATAGACAAAACACTGTTTGGATTGGTTTATCAAATGAATACACTATTATTCTAGACAACAAATGAAATCAAAGCATGGCCACTATAGTTATGCTCTCATTTTCATTTCTGGTATGAAGTAATAAGTAGATTCTGATCTGAAAGATGTATACAACATAGAGAGTATTTCCTTTGAAAATGTTTGTAGATTCTTTATGCTTTGATAAGTTAGCATTGTTTTAAACTTGAATTTTATATTGACTATGGTTATTGCTAGCACTCTATTTTCTACATTTGTTGAATTAGTTTACTAAGTGTTACATTTCATTTCTAATAAATCAGAGGTGTTTCTTAAACTATTTGCTTCTAGAATGCATACTACTATTTGGACATTTGTGTGACATGGTAATTATTATTTTAAAATCCTAGTGTTTGGCATATTACACCTTCAATAAATTTAAGATCTTAGGTCCATTTTTATTGGTTGTACAAGACATTCTGTCTTTTACCATTCATCACATAATTAACACATAGATTAGAGTTGTGTCCCATCTTAAAAATAGAAAAAACACCGCCTTTGTGGAAGAGCAAAAATTTGTGTTTTTAAATCATAATTGCAACCAAATATCCTAATCCAAGATCTGGACTAAGTATTTTTTCGATCACATACGTTAGAACATTATGAAATATGATAGACTTTAGAATAAACACAAAATATTCAGCTTATCCTTTTCATTAAGCATTCTAGCTTACTTCTTCCATTAAGTTTTGTCTTCTCGACAATAAGTTATTTCCTTGTCATATTTCTGAACTTAGAAATTTCTGAGTGATTGTTAGTTTCCAATGTTATTTTTTGAGCTTATTTTTGTGTGTTTGTTATTTCATCCCATTTTATTTATGTGTAACTTTTAAATTGTTTTGATTAACTTTTTCATTTAGTTGGTCTATTATTTCTTTTTGGTGTGATTTTTTTCCCCATAGATTTCTCAAATCACTACAAGAATCAACCATTCAATATCGAGATCTAATTCAGGAGATATGATCTTGAGATCTAGTGATAAGCAGAATCATGGGGTATTAGTTTTATTTAAACTAGTCAATTCCTACCTACTTTCATTTACTGCATTTAAATTCCGAAGTGTGATTTGTTTTTCACCATTAGTCATTAGTTGTTACATTAGGTTCTAATATGTCATTTCCTATGCTTGAACCTCTAATTTTATGAACATATTGATCAGTAATTTAATTTAATGTCAATGAAGGGATAATTTAAGTTCATTATATGTGTTTATTATGCATTGTATTCACCCTTAAGATGGATAGCTTGAATTCACCTGGACTTGGGGAAGGAAAGGAAGAACCCCTTATGTGTTTAGAACCTCTCTATGGGTCAGGTGAAGGGAGGAGTCATTGAAGGAAGGAGGAAGAGTATCTTGCAAAAGGATAAAGGAAATTAGGTGGGGTTACAGATAGAGTTTCAGTTGTAATTATGGAAAGTTTGGAGTGCTCAGATGGGGTGGGGATTCCTCCATTAGATAGAGCTCTCCAAAATCTTTCCAACAGTACCAGCCTTGTCCAATTTCGACCAAGGATGAGGGAGTTATGACCCTCAAAAGTTTTCCTTAGAAGCTTGTTGGAGCAGGGGTA
>NWUY0300002401.1:54114-70571 GCA_004151065.3 Larix sibirica | reverse complement strand
TTCTGCAATTTATCTACTCTGAAAATCCATATATCTGTTAGGTTAAAAATACTAAACGAATGATAGATTAGAAAATGCTTCCTTGTATTTTTCCACACACTATTTCAGTGCCGTACTCTAGTACATGGAAGAGGAATTAAAATAGATTTGAATGATGATATGCAATAGCTAGATTTGAATGATTGTATACCTTACAATAAATCCGTTTCATTTATGTACAAACTTTTCTATGTTATTCCAGTAAATCATAACAAAATTCTAATGCAAAACTTGTCTTTTTCAATAGTATAAACCAAATCAAGTTTCAATCACTTTTCATATAGTATCACAGAGCATAGCATCAGAAGTAACATTATACGAAGAAATCTAGTATTCTTTTCAAAACTAAGTTTAATCATGGCTTACATCTTTCATTTGAGAGAACAAATTACATATAAGTAATAGCAGAAACTTCTCAAACAAAATCCCTTTACAACAATATAGTTTCTGTGTTACAAAACCCTAAACAGTATCGAACACTCATAGTACAATATTTTATAAACAAAACGAAGTTTCAAATACTGCAGGAAAGAAAATAGTACGCATATATCTATTTACAATATTACACCTTACTGGTAATATGTAATATTGTCACCTTAATGCACATACGAATTTATTTATCAATTGATTTAAACATTAAATAATACAAAACATTTAGCAACTCTAATAGTCTGTCGACTGTCCCAGGGTTCAAACCCTATTCAGTAGCTATACTTATTCTTACTATGATAACATTTCATTAATCTAACAAAACAAAGATGAGTTATACAAGACTAGGGTTCGATACCCTAAGGTATTGCCCATCCGGTATACCTTTTTATAAATCTAACATTACAACCTGTAAAGGCTTCTGCTATGCAAATATGCAGGGTTTGAAACCCTTAAACAAAACGTTAAAAAAAGTAAGCAGTTGTAGTAGGGATTCTCATATAGCCTTACCACCTTTCTTTACAAACAATATTTTTTAAAACAAGACTTTATAACCTTTCTCAACAGTGACTGGCTTTGCCCAAAATTTATGAATATAAGCATGGAAATTCTTGAATGCAAAATAATGAAGAATGCCTAGAGCATTCTCTTAGGTTATGTAATTTAAACTTCATATGATTTTTGCAAAAACTTTAAAGTATACACAAAACATTACGGAAGGAAGCAACGTAGAACAAGGTCGAGGGTTCAACCCTCCCTGTCACTAATTTTCATAAAAAGAACCGGGTTTTAAAACCCTAATCACCACAAAGTTTTATCAACACAATTCTTTCCAAAATATCAAAATGCTGAGGGTAAAACCCTTTGAAATCATTTCCAAGCAAAAACCATATGTATTTATCATTAAAAATTTATACAGTAAGCGTTGAGAAACCAACATAGGGCAGGTCGAGGGTTCAATCCTCCCTGTACCGAAATTTTCCATATGGCTTAAATATTACAATGACTGTAAAAACCAAAGATTAGAAACAAAACCGAATTCTTTGTCGAACCAAACAAAGACCACCATCGTGCTAAGCTTCACCACAATCTTCCAAGTGCAAATAGATGCCCATAGGGAGTCACTGAGGCTTACCATGGCTACACAAAGCTCTTAACCCTTTTGGTCAACTTTAAAACCAGATGTCGAGGAAGCAACCTGACAAGGTTATCAAAACAATGACTGGTTAAACTTTGTATAAAAAAATATTAACTTAAAGGAAAATTTATTGAAACATTGTATCATTGAAAAACACAACAAACAACCTGAAGAATGATTGTAACATTATCTTCAGTACAGACGAGCAACTCCTCCAACGTATGCGTGGTTATGCTTCCAACATCAACTCGAATGGTACATAGATCCATTATCGAACACAACAAGGTTAAAACTCTATATAAGTCTTTGGTTCATTTAAAGCTTGTGGATAACCAAGTTACAGAATGATAGGTCTCAATATTGAAACCCTGGGGAACTGCAAAGATGTTTTACAAACCCTATAAACTCGAAAATCCCGTCGGCATCTCCCCACACTTCTTACAAGTGAATTGAATACAAATGTGATAGACTACCAACGCAGGGTTAGGGTTTGTCCCAAAAACCCCAAACCATCAAAGGATCAACGACGTCGAGCTTGCCACGAAGGCATTCCATCACGTGATCCACCAACCCTCACTTAATATCATTTAAATTTACAGCTAGCAAGCTCGGTATCCTGCCAACGCAGACTCCACTTGGGTTAATATCGTAGACCACACATTGCATAATGTAAATTATATAGCCTATAGTTTATACTATTTTCGTAATTGGTTCACAACGTGCAACATATAGAATTTATGCATTCAGTTTATAATATATGCATTATACTACTCTATAGTCTTTGGATAGATCGGATTTTAAACCATTACACCATGCTCTAGGAAAATCTTGGTCGCATTGTAACCATGTTATGGATATATACTTAATAACCTTAGAATAGAATTGTAATGCATATAAACTTTGATATTAAATGAGAGGTTTAAATATAGTAGAAACCATATTAATGTATAGGGTTTTCTAAGACATGGTAAATGTATGATTTTAGGAAAAGCATGAAATTATACTTTTGACAACTGTGGACATAAATTATTTTAATGGTAACCATAACTAGGGTAGTTCTTACCCGGGTATGAACTTTTAACCTCTTTATAAATGGTACTTAACATTGAAGACAAATGGAAGTACATTAAGTCAATTGATATACATTGGTTACGCTTCAGTAGAAAGTCAAAATCCTTACCTGTAATCTGTGTTAGAAGTTCAAGAGCGTTAGCTATAAATAGCTAAGTAAGCCTCGGGGTACCCTTAGGACCCCTTCATTACAATGGAAAAACATATAGTTAGTGACCATAATCAAAAGTACCGTAGGCATAGACAATATAAATGATGATGTGCTTTTTGAATAATTAAATAATTCAAGTTTCGGACATTGTATTAATAAATCATGCAAATATATAAATGATGATTCTATATTGACATTTCAACATTTAAATAGCTAACATGAATTTCTCATACAGTAAGACATAATAACAATAGTTACGACAAGTTTAGTATTTATTGTTATAAATAACGTAACTCTTTTAAAACTAATGATGACCATTTAATTAGTTGTCAACCTTGCAATTATTTGATCAATGACTAAATGAATTTAGTTAACTTCCGCATAACAATTTCAAGCATTTAATGCTACTTAGAAAATTTTAAATTTTTGTGAAATTTTGGGATGTTACATGTGCGTCTTCACATGCCATTGAAATCGCACGTTCCAATTTTTTTCTGTCCTTTACTACCTGTGCCCTTTCACTCATTACCACTTCTTTCTCTCCACGGAGCCAATCAATATATGATTCAATGCTTCGCACCTTCCTCTTGTAGATGGCCATCTGCTCATGCACTAAAGCTTCACAATCATTGATCTCTTTGCTTATTGCGGTGTGAGTGTGATGCAGCATGAACATCGACAACATGTTCATGTCTATGCTGATCAAATCTCTCCCTTGCAGCGCGGCATCCAAATATTCATCTCCTTTCGTGCTTGAATTGGGTAATATTTGCACAATCCGTCGCTGAGTGCCGATATCCACATTGACCTTCCTTACCTTTGATGTACTCGACCCCACTTGTCCTTGTGGTAGCCTTGTTTTTATGTCTGCATTTCTTAGCGTCTGCAGTAGCTGCAATACCTGATGGAAATATTCACTCGCATGTTGTGTGAATTTCGTGCAGTTCTCCTCCGCCAAAGTTTTTATCTTTTCCAGTAACTTGTTCATTTGTTCGTCGAGGAGACCGAAGGTATTCCTCCCCTCATTTATCTCCATCATATTCTTTGTTCTTTTTTCTTATCAGTGCTCCTCTAGCTCTAAATCCGTCGTAGTGGGTGATGATGCTCCATCGTTTCTTGTTGTGCACGATTGTTCATTTGCACCATACTCTTCGTCGTCTGAATCTTTTGTTTCTTCTTGGGATGTTGGTATGTATTTTGGTTTCCCATCCTCTAGGTCCGACAGTTGATCCTCATTCACTGGAACTTTCCATTCTTCTGGCCATTCTTGCACAATGACATCCAGTTCCGCTTCGCTCAGCCTGTATTGCGTCGCACGCCACTACTTTTGTGGGTCTGCGTGCACTCGAATGAATATCGCCTGTGGTCCCACATAAATTCTTGCGATTCTCCTATGCTTCTTTGTTTCCTCTTCTATTAGCCGTGGAATATTCACCGCTTCTATTCGAAGCTCTTCTAGGAAAATAAAAAATTGAATGTTATTACCTTTTTGCTTCTTCTTGTCGTTTAATGCCCACAAATTCTTATATCGTTCCCTTAAGCACACTTTGGCTACTTCTGTCTCCATACTCTGGTACTGTGGTGGCTCCATCTATGAAACCAACGCAATTAATAACAAAATCCATGAGTATGTGAATGGATAACTTTCTTCCTGGGATGCTACTGCATCCTCCATTAGCTCATTTAACAAAAATAGTGACCATTTCATTTGAACTCCGGTCGCACACTGTTCTGACGATGCAATAACCCCTGATGT
Source organism: Larix sibirica (assembly GCA_004151065.3). NCBI lineage: Eukaryota > Viridiplantae > Streptophyta > Pinopsida > Pinales > Pinaceae > Larix > Larix sibirica. The sequence goes on along the minus strand of NWUY0300002401.1, from coordinate 65,987 downwards.
ACACTGATTGGGGCGAATCTTCCTTACAATCTTGATTTCCAGCAACTTCGCTGCAATCCTAATGGCATGATTGTTTATCGTGATGATCAAGAATCCTTGAATGTTTTTCTCCACCCTATACTTGGTATTCATCTTCGCATCTAAATTCTTATCATTGTCCTTTCCTTGGAAGTATTGAGAAGGGTCGAACCCAACCTTGGGTAATCTGATAATCCATGATATAACGTCAACGGTGATTGGAATCTTCGTATCCAACAATAAGTATCCACCGTGAAAGAAAACCAACAGTTTCTTTATACATCCATTCACTTCTGCTGATCTCCCAAAATGTGGCATGTGAATTATTGATAGGAGCCATGATCGCTCCAAGCCCAAGGCCCACTGCATTGGCTCCAGCATGATTGGACCTCTATCTCCATTCTTTTTCTCCATGTATGTGCAATGTATGCATTCTGGATATGCCAAAATATCATGGTCGCTGTACTGTAGTTTTTGCAGTTGCTGCAATATATCTCCAATGGTATGGGTACCCTCCAGTGTCGCTTGATCCTTGATAGTGTACTTGGAATTCTTAGCCAGTATTACTGTCAGTGCCCCTTCCTTTTGCGGTGGCACATACCCTGGAATGTTTGCAACTGTCGGACCTTACTGTCTTCCCCTTTCTTTTATCGTTTCTTTTTCTGAGGCCCCTGATGTTCCTGCTTCTCCTGCTACTATCGCGGCCCTTGCCGAGGCATGGTGGGTTTTCGTTCTTCTTTCCGAACTTGTCGGTCGGCTGGTTCTTCTCTTCTTCCTGAATATATGCACTGGTGTGGACACAATTTCTATTTCTTCTTCAACTAGTGCAGTCACCCTAGGTTGTTCCGGTGTGCTCGTGCTGTAGATTACATATGCCATTGCAAATTAATAACTTCACTTTTGTTTGTCTTCTCTTGAATCTTCTTCCACAATTCTCACAATGCACAATGGGTCGGACTATTCATCTTTGCATGTTTTTATAGGTTTGGTTTCCCGTTTTCCATCCATTGAGTCAATTTCAGACAATAATTTCCAAATCCTTCGTTGATTTATTGAATCTTTCCCTCTCTTTGGCCATTAAAGGTGCCTTCATCCACTTGTGCCGTCATGCGTTGCGCCTTAACTGCAACACCCAAATCCACCGTCGATTTACCCAATCCTTCCTCGATTTACCCAAATCAGTGTAATGATGCGTCATTAAGTGGTACCAATTTAGACACGTAGGATAAAAGACAACCAAAATGCCCCGCTTTTCTGGCAATTTTGGGATAAAACCGGTTAAAATTTTGGTTGGAAATTGTTATNGAACATGGAATAGAAAACCAAATTGTCATTTCATAAAGCTTTAATATATAGTATATATTTGTTGCTCGATAGTATCCATCTTTGCCATGGAGTTATATCTTCCATATATATATATATATATATATTTGGTTCATAATATCCATATTTTCAAACGAAATGCTTTTAGCACTTGCAATTGGATACTAAGAATATTTTTTTCATGTTGTATAATACTATGTAGATATGGTATCTAAATTTTGTTATTGCGCAATCTAATAAACTCCAACACTTGTAAATGCAAATATGAAATAGGGTTGAGATTTCTTTTTTCTTTTTTTTTTCTTTTTTTTTTTTTCTTTTTTTTTTTCATGCAAAAAAAATGCATCATTTTTCTTTGTATATTGCAATTTTTTTTTTAATCATGCAAAAAAAAATGCATCATTTTTCTTTGTATATTGCATTTTAGATAGCGATTTACATTAGAAATTCTTCCCTATCTTTCTTGACTTTTTTTTTTAAATCCTCAAAAATAATTGGAAAAGAAAACATCACTATAATAACTACATACCTATTGTCAAAAACTCCACCTAATCATTTCATGGAAATTTCATATGCACTTGCCAATGGCCCCACTCGCAATGTCGGCGACATCGCCACCTGGTGGCTCTTGTTCAAAAATGAAATTGTCTTCTTTAAAGATAAATCCATTACTAATAAATCCTAAAAGTTTCTTACTATGTTTATAATCATGCTATGTAACATATAATCTTAATTAAAAAATGAAAGTAAATAACATAAGGGGAATTAATCAAGACCAAATTTATGCTCGTTGTTGGCTTTCCTCATTGACACATTATCCCTTTTAGGGTCTCGGTCTCCATGAGCATTCGAATTTGCTGAACAATTCAATTGTAGTCAACTACATGATGTCTTTTTCAATATCCCAATCTTTCATTGAATCTATGGAGACATTTAGGAATCCAACCATAAAGGAAGAGTTGCATGCATACCCTAGGATGATGTTGTAATGAATTTTTGAATCACTAGCTATGCTATCATATATCAAACTTTGCTCTCTGAACTTGGATTCCAATTCCTCTTGGTCTACCTCTTGTTTTTACATGTGGATACTCAAATATTCAATAGCCTACCTCATTCGTTCTAATTTACGTGTTATCTATTTCATAACCTTTTTTTATCTCAACATTCCCCTCACCATTGTGTCATCTTGAATCGAGAAGGTTTTTAATGCAGAATGATAGATTTCTCATTTTCACATGCTTCCGAGTCACTTCTAAGACCACAAAATTAAAAGAAGGATTCCTAAACTTAACCCAAATTATTCTTCAAGAATGGGTAAGTTACCTTACTAAAATAAAGACAAATAATCTACCCAATATGACTTTAAAAATGATTCTAATTCCACCCAATATATGATTTAAAAACCAGACCTTGAAATCCTAAGAATAGATGATATAGATCAAGAGGGACAAGTCCACTTATCCCTGTCAAAGGTGAGTTGGATACCACCAATATATTGAGAATGCATTGTAATCAACCCCACCGAAAGTGTAGCTCACTGACCAGAAGCCACCATAGGACCCTAGATCTAAACTCTACAAATGTAGACCACTAGAACCTTCCTCCATCAAAATTTTCCCACCTTCACATCACAACTCTATTAACTCCATCATAAATTGAGATATATGCCAGTCTGATATCAAATGTGCAAAGGAACAATAGGTATAGGGGAGAGTTATATGTCTCTCGATCCCATTCCAATAAATGATATGGCATGCAAACTACTCATTGAGCCTTTGAAACTTATGAAATTCCTTTCCTTTGCCACCTTGCATGGGAGGGGGATGGCTAATATACTTAGGAAATTTGTGGATATTATATGGAACCATGGATATTTTAAGGCATCCAATACATCTCTCGAGGATCTCCATTTCTTACTAGGACCCCCTTGTCCAAGTAAATTGCTTCATTGGCCATCCAATACACCATGTAATTGTTTTCTCTTCTGACATGTATAATGCACATAGTCGAGAGAGGCAACCATGCCATGGATTATTTGGAACATTCTTGATAGTGTTGCTCATTCTTTGGGTTCCCCCTTCCTTCCTTGATTGATTATGAGGGAGGACTCTCCAAAATCGTAACAAACTTAATTTCTTGGGACTAAAGGAGTGATATTCCAAGGAACAAGGAATTTATCTCAGCTTGGTTATTTTTTTCTATTCTAAAGCCCCACATGTATCACACTTCAAGTTTTCCATCAAGGCTTAAGAGAATCCCCCCTCAACACTTACCAACCTTATATTTCCTTTGAAATCTCCATCAAACAAGAGTTTGTGACACTTGTGATTTGCTACCTAGTTCTGCAATTCTGAGTTGTCAAGATCTATACACGAGATAGAGATTTTTTTAAGAATCAATATGTGTTATAATTTTCTTGTTTGTAATAGTGCGTGCTTATGGTTTTATGTTATTTTACGTATTGATTTTTCTCCTTATTATTTCAAGGGTAGGGACAATTTGTTGTATAGATTTCCCTTGCTTATGATATCATTGTTATGTATTGTAATATTTTTTTACATGTTTTCAATTACGTTGTGCATAAGTAAAAGATTTAACAATACACTGTAGTTAGTTTATAACACTGTTTACATATTTCTTTGATTAAGTTATAAGTAGGGTATCTACTCTATTAAATTTACTTAGAAATTATATTTGATCTTAATTGTTTAATGGGGTTATAAAAGATTAAATTTGTATTTTGTAGTAATTTTGGATAAGATATAGTCGAATATATTTGTTTGAATATATGTATTAAATATAATTAATGAACAATTATAAATAATTGATACATTATGAAAATTCATATTTCACAGATACAAATAACATAATTGTTCAACTTGTATTATAACTTTTATGAGTTAATCAGTATACGTTTTATACAATTATGTAAATCTTTGATTGATTCCTTTCAAGTGACATTAGAGCCTACTAACTTTGGGAAACTATTCACTACACATACACCTTAATTTGGATCATGAATGAAATGGGATCAAATCATCATGATCTATTTCATGTACAAACTATCTCATTAAAAGAAATAAGAAGAACTTTAATTCATGAGAAAAAAATATTTAAAACAAAAACATGCTTACCAATGGATACCTTAGTTTATAATTAAAATATATTAATATCAAACCTATCTAAGGTCCGCAAGAAATTGAATTGCCTTACTGAGCTGATATTGGTGGGTCATGTCCATTACCTTATCGAGATGGGATCAACCCTTACCCAAGAGTAGGTAGGGATGGGACCAACCCTTGGGATTAGACCAAAGTATGGGCCTCTTTGTTGATGGTGTGAGTCATTAAACCTGGAATCTTGCTTTGACATCTTGGACCATTTATTCGCCCAAGCATACACTACTTCATTCCAATGGCATTTCTGTGGGTCCTACCACCAATAACCAGGATAAATACAATGTCATGATTAACATTCCTCCCCCTCAAATAAGTTGGTTTGCCCCAAAATAAAGGAAGGGAAACTTGTAATCATTCATTCATATATATATAAGCTCAATCTATCTACGAATCTATTTTTATTGATCGATATTGAATCAATTTAAATGGTTATATAAGATAATAGTATTCTATAATAAAGCTTTTCGAGATCACTACTCTTATTCTCTTATAGACACTTTATAGGACATGTCGAAAAGGGAGACAAAGAAAATAATGAACTTAGTCATGGAATGAAGGAATGGAAGAAGAACATCAACGTTTTGAGAGATGAAATAAGTGCTATATCCATGTAGAGTATTTTTTTTTTCACAAAATGAAAATAGCATACTATTAATTGAGCCAATAGTATCAACGGAATCAACAAACAAGGAGATAAACGTAGTCTCCCCGGGAAAGATCACAAACCACAGGGCCCACCTGGACCACCAAAAAAACATCAATCCCAACAATATCCAACCCATCTGCCTATGGCGAAACAATGGGCTAGAAGTACCAATAGTTCCAAATCGATAACCAACCCATCCGCCAAAGGCGAAACAATGGGCAACAACAAAAAGTTCAGCAATATATCCAACAATATATCCAACAGTTCAAGGAAAACACAATTAAACAAATAAATACAGTGCTTGCAAATCCAAAAAGTAACAACAAAAGGAGAAACCGACCAACCCAACCATCACTAGGTTGGATCAACACAAAAAGGAAAATTGGAGTATAGGACCGAAATGGTGATACGTCAACCAACCAGCAGTTGATCGAGCATATGAATCTACATACCTGCATAAAAATACCAATAGCCCGTCAAAAGGGACCCATTCTATAAATAGAGGTCCAATCTTCCCAAAGTAACCAGCACATCCAAAGACCAGTCCTCCCAATATATGTGACCCGAAACCGAAAGAAGTGCACGTTTCGAAAGGTTTTCCGCCAACTGATTAAAGGATCGAGGGACATGGAGAAAAGCAACAACCTCTACCCTGTCAATGAGCATACGAGTCTCCTCCATCCAGTGAGAGAGCATAAGGACGTTGATGTGGCCAGTTTTCTCTCCCAAGCTATAATCACCTTCGAATCCCCCTAGATCCGGAGACAAGATAATCCATATGAATCGCAAAACGAAGGAGTGTCCATAATGCCAAGAGCTCATTGCGGGTGTTAGTACCCGGGGCCAAATGCATCCACACCTTGAAAAATCTATTCTCAGAGATATGTAAAACGGACCCAGCCCCACAAATCGTTCCTCCCGCTTGTGAAGCCCCATCGAAAAAACCGCATGGATAAATGAGCACTAAAGGCCTTGGCAAACCAGTGACTTGCCTCTGGAAACTGGAACCTTTAGTGTTAAAGTCCTGAAAGGCCGCAATAATACGTCTAGCCATGAAATCCATCCCAAAAATTAATCCTTGGAAAATACCCTCATTTCTAGCCCGCCACAGCTCCCATAAAACAAACACATGGAGTGCCCACCAATCCCTGAATAATCAACCCCAACTACGAAAACTGTCCTCCAGGATGCTCGGGTCCCATCTGAAACGAACGTTGCATATAACAACAATTTTTGTCCATAATTCGATTGCGACCAAACATGTACCAAAAAGGTGCCGCACATTTTCCTCACTGCTACCATAGAGATGACAACGACCAGGACCACAAAATCCCCTTCGACACAAGTTGTCCCATGTGAGTACCTTGTTGCGGAGAATGAGCCAAAAAAAACATTTAAGCTTCAGTGGCATCGAAAGTGTCCAGATATTCCGATACCACCACCGATCCTGCAGTGAAAAGTATGAGGAGATGTAGTCATAGGCCAATTTGGCAGTAGCCGCACCAGTAGAAGTGTTCCAAGACCAAACAAGACTATCAGGCTCATCAGATAGTGATAAGTTCATGCCAATGAGTCCCTCCATGTAACAATCCCATTCCAGTTCCAAGGACCCAAACAAACCCAAATATTCCGCTCGAATCTAGCAGGTACATCCAAGGCCAACAGGAAAGCGGGTGCAAGCATGGTTTAGGAAAAAAAACCCTCTAGATCACAGGACTCTGATCAACAGCATAGAAAGTTTGTAGGGTATAGGGCCCCCCAAGATAGGATCTTCCCCCAATCGGATATCCCTCCCATTTCCATGTTTCCAGGACATCCAATCAGATAGATATTTATAGGAGCCCAAAAGACCACGCCATATGTTAGACGCTCCATCACCGCCAAGGGAGCCACCCCGAAACCATTCCGCCACAGAGCAATGTTTTAAATACTTTCCTTTTATAATCATACTCCATAAAAGATCCCGAGAATAGAGCCCTCCATAGACTCTTTGTATTAAGTGCTAAATCAAAGTGCCCCATATCCTTGATAGCCAACCACCTAAATGATTTGGCTTGGCTAGTAGCTTCCAATTTGCTAGATGAAACCTGTGTGATGAGCCATCCCCAGACCATAGGAAGGAGAAAATGTGTTTTTGGATGTTCAATATTATGTTCTGGGGAATTTTGCTAAGGGAGAGCCAATAAACAGCCAGACCTTACAAAACTTATTTTGTTAAGGTTAGTCTACCCCCAAGAGTGAGCCAATGCCAACACCAATGGCTGATACGCTTATCAAAGTGATTTAGTATCTAGTGCCAATCGCAGATGAGGTAATTCGTCGGCTTCAAATGGTAACCAAGATAGGTGGTGCCTTCTGAGAGCTCCCGGAAATTGAAAGGGAAGAAATTACTAATCGAGGATTTAACCACCAAATCCACATTATTTTCCAAGAACCAAGATTTACGAGCACTAATAAGCATTCCAGAGGCCTTGCAGAACAAATCCAAAATATTCTTGTATGTCCCCCATTCAGGAATAGATCTAGGACCAAATAGCATAATGTCGTCCATGAAGAGAGTATGGGTAATGGAAATGTGTTCTGTCATTTTTATACCCAGGATATTCCCATCTCATTTTTCCGGTAGGATGAGACGACGTAAACCTTCACTAGTGAGGAGAAACAGCAGGGGAGATAACGGGAAACCCTGGCGCAGACCACGCGAGCTCTTGAAAAAACCAGAAGGTAAACCATTAATAATCACCGCAAAGTTTACAGAACTAATGCAAGCCATAATCCACATAACCACCGCCTAGGGCAATCCAATCGGAACCAGGGATAAACGAAGAAAGGACCAATCCACTCGGTCATATGCTTTGACCAAATCCAGTTTAAGACAAAGGGAGCTAAGCTATTTGGTCTTAATAGTATGGAACGCCTCCTGAGTGACCCCAAAGCATCCAGAATCTGATGATCCTCCATGAAACCATATTGTTCCATAGAAATGTATTTAGACAATCCAGGCTTGATACGAACAACAATGATCTTTGAAATCACCTTATAGATGAGGTTACATAATGAAATGGGTCGGAAATCCCCAAAGTCCTCAGGATGAGATTTTTTGGGAATGAGTGCAATGAAAGTAGAGTTGATGGCACCAGTAACTAAACCTTTGAGGCTAGATTCCTCCACAGCTGCCAACAAATCTGGACCCATAATATCAAAGAACACAATAAAAAGTTCAACAATACAGCCATCCGGCCCAGGGCATTTATCCTTGGTAAAACCTTTGAGTACAGCTTCGATTTCAGGTAGGGAGACCTCCTTGTATATGTCATCCCCCTCCTCATCAGAGAACAGGCGAGGATATTCCTGAATAACTTTAAATTGCTCAATCATAGGTATATTCTTTGGGTCTTGATAGATTCATTGGAAATGGTGACGAGCCTCTACTTGAAGACTTCCAAGGGTGGAAATCCGACGACCGCTCTAGTCATTTAAATCCCAAATAGTATTCTGGATACGGTGGGCATTAGCAAATTTATGAAAAAATTTAGTGTTTAGGTCCCTTGCTTTTATCCATATGGCCCGACTCTTGAGTCTCGAAGATTCCTCCTGGAATCGGAGGATGTTGAGTCTGCGCCCTTCCAGGTCCAATAGAGCAGCTTGTTGTTCAATACTAAGTCCATCCATAGCCTTAAATCCCAATAAAAAGACTAAATCCTTTTCTATTTGAACTAGTTCATGAAACATCTCATCCTTCTGCGCCCTAGTCCATTTTATGATACAATATCTTAAACTTCTAAGTTTGGAAACCAGTATATCCATGGCAGAATCTTCCCCAGTGATGTCGATATTCGTCCAATGATCAATTACAACCTGTCAAAATGACTGATCTCGTAACCATGTAGCATTAAATTTGAAGGGGTAATTCTGACGAGACCGAGAAACATCCACTTGCAGAAAGATGGGGAAATGATCACTGATATGTGTATTGTGAACCCAAGACTGTAATTTTGAAAATTTGTCCAATAGATCCCCTGCCACAAAGAAACGATCCAGACCTTAGATATTAGGGCCCCTTCTGACCTTCCATTTGTCCAAGTGGGGGACAAAGGGGATGGCTCAATATCCACCATTTTTTGAGTGTCAAAAAGATTCCCGAAGAAATCACCCAAAGGGTCCAATTTGGCCCGCAGCCCCCAAATTTCAGAAGCCCCCCAAGTAGAATTGAAGTCCCCAACTAGAACCAAGTTCTCTAAATCAAAAAGATGTTCAGCATAGACCATATTGCAGAAAGCCTCACGGTCATGATATGGGAAGTAGCAATTTATGAGATTAATGGCTTCCGGGAAGCCCTTCAATTTCCCAGTTAACAAGATCCCCAGAGAAACACTGAAAGATTGTAAGTCAAGAACCAGAGGGTTCCAAGCAGCCAGCATCCCCCCCGATAGTCCATTGGCATTAACCACACAGACCATCCAAGAAGGTTTGATTTTGGTGATAAAAGACCGCGCCTTCTCGGCACAAACCATCGTTTCTTGTAGTAGAATGATATTAGGATTAGAAATATGGAGAACATGTTTAAGGGCTAGCAATTTAGGGAGGCCCCCCACTCCCTGGATGTTAAGTGATAAAATTATCATCTACAACCCCTGGCAAGGGCTCTAATGCCTCTAAGCACCCCAGATTCAATGAAGGAGAAACCTCTAATGCCTCTTAACTATATTATCTATAAAGCTAATTATAAAAAAGACGGTAACACTGCTTGGCGACTTCAACAAAGTTGTGGGCATGGTAATGGTCAATAAGAACTTTAATTCGACCGTCTAAGGGTTAATTAAGTACAAAAAGATGACAATTGGTGGCATGTCATCTCCTATATTAATAGAGCCATACTTCTGTTTAATATAACTGATCTGGCATGCTGAGAATTTACAGAATCCTGTTGTGGTAATCAAGCATTTTTGGGCTATTTGCAGGTAACGTTAGTTCATGGAATTTAAAATAACTAGCAAATCAAGTTGTAGACTGATCTCTTGCGAGTCTCATATTCATATTTAGGGAAGATTAAATTATTATTATTCATAAAAGAGATTTGTACTGGGTTTGCAATGAAAAAATAAGTGAAAAGCCAAGACTCTTTATAGTTTGGAATTCAATTCACAATGCTTTTGTTTATTCTACTGATTTGCAGGATTAAGCGTGTACTAAGGATGAAGACAAGGATACATTTCAGAAATCTAAAGCAAGAGACCATAAGAAACCTCCATTGCAAAGTCATATGTCGACTGTATTCTTAGTTGACTGATGCCATAGTAAAACAACGTCTTCAGATGGTTAACTGGTGGTTAATTGGATTATGGAGGCAATAAATTTGCATGATTTAAACTGAATTGAAATTTTGAAACAGTCCGTGGATGTTTCAATAATTAATTCGTAACTTCTGCCATGGAGTAGTACACGGCCTCGCATCAACTTCAGTAACTTAATTGATACAATTTCTCCACAACTACGCCGAACTTGAGTGGATAAAATGAATACAACACAACGATGAGTAGATAAGAGGGAGGCGCGACTTGTTTTGGTTTTTTTTGTTTTTGTTTTTTCTAAATAAATCTAAACATATATTATCCCAATATAAATCTAAAAAGTAAAATTCCATAGTAGATAATACCGGTTATGTTTGACAAATGGATCCATAACCCGGTCACTGTTTTGACAATTAATTTCACTAGTGCTCTACAGTTTCACCTTTCTGCAGGCAATACATGATGATCTACAGCACTCCAAAAATCTCGCCTACCCATACGTGGCATTTTCCAAAGTTGACACATCATCTTATTTCTGGGTTTGTTCGACCTNCCAAACCTGGGGTACAACACGGCTGAAACAACATCATCTATGAGACTGGAAGATCAGGCTCCACAACCAACATATAAATTAGGAGAGCATGGTAAAAACACATTTGTTTTAATTATGAAACACAAGTTTTACATATATTATGATCAAACTACATTCATATTACATAAATGTAAAGTGGTATGGACCCTATAACTTGTTTAGGTTGTTGGATATATCTATTCTAGCATGGCATCCTTACATCTTCTAGTCACAATAATTAGTTTTCCGCATTTGTCAAGCTAAATGATTTGTGAAAAGGGATGTCTTTGTCTCAATAATGACTTCGTTAAGTAATCAATGTGCAAAATAAAGGGATAGATTTTGTGCATCAGAGATTGTTATCATGTTTGCTACATATCTCCTTGTGGTTGCAGAGAGTTCATGCAACCACAATAGTAAATCTCATGAAGATTGTGAGATGTTTTGTTCTAGTCCTTCCAGAAAACGTGAGCTAGGTGATTACCAAGTCCAGGATGAGGGGAATTATGGGAATGATTTTTGGCATGAGGTTAGACCACATAAAGTGCAGAAGCCAACAGTAGCAAGGAAGGACCATCCGCAGAAGAAAGGACCATTCGTGGAGAACAAGGAGCCGACTGAAGCACAAGATTAGTTTAGTTAGTTAGAATGGGTCATTTGACCATTTTGTAACTTCCATGGTTGGCTATACATAGGAGTATGATAGTAATCCTAAGGGCATCAGTTGATCCATAGGCAAGCGGATGATTTGTGTAATGTTTTGCTCTTCTTTTGACAAGTTTTGCATGGATCCGCGATAAGTGTTTCGAACTGTCCCTACGAAGATTGTACTGCAGGTTTTT
>NWUY0300002400.1:53772-76202 GCA_004151065.3 Larix sibirica | reverse complement strand
TCAAATGGGAAAGTTTCAGTCAAGTGGGAAAGTTTCAATCTCCATTATTACATATATAATAGCATGCCACCTAATAGAGGAAACTTATATAGTCATACCCATATCTTAATAAGCTTATTAATAAAAATTAATGACTATTTGGAAAAATAATTAACCATCAAAAATATGTCCTAACAAATTGTTTGTCCATTCTTTGATATGGTTTGTTAAAAATTTTAACCGTATTTTGATGAGTACTGGTCCTAAAATAGCTAGTGCTCCAATGAAAAGCTCTTAAACATACATCCATCTTAAATCGGAATTTATGGATAAAATTTATTTTAGTGTAATTTGTTAAAGAGGTGCTTTCTTAACTTGAATATTGAAAAAAAACAAAAAGTAAGCTCCAATTAAGATAGATAATGCAAACTCCAATGATTAAGATAGATAGGATCTTGCTCTGAGCTTGTCTATGGACATGCAATAAACATATTGTTTGCTACTGTTTTCTTCCTCAAGTTCTGTCATTCAAAAAATATGTGATCATATGGTTTAAGATGGATAAAATTTCGATTTGAGATTTTCTGCTAAGATGCAACATGCCCAACAAGTTCTATGACAGCGTTCGTTTTCTTGTAGAGCAGATTTATGCGATTAGTGTTTTCAATTCTGGAATGAATCATAGTTATTTCAAATCACCAGTGTTAACATGTTCCAGTGAGAAGATATATTGGGATAAACAACATCTCTTCTGTATTGTATTCGTTACAATTGCCTGCTTGAATCCCAAAATGGTGAATAAATATTTTGAGTTGTTTAACTGTTCAAGTGAGAGGATAGATGAAAGTTGTTACTTTATTTGCTTTAGTTATATCCGTGCCATTGGAATCAACAACATCTTTTCTGTAGTCTTCACGATTACGCCCTTTGAATCCCAACTCACGAATAAATATTTTCTTTCATAAATAAATATTTTTATTTTCACAGAAATGATAAATAAATATTTTCATTTCCATTTCCATTTCTCTGAAACTTTGCAACTGCAACTTACATGCACCAGCGCTTTGAGACATCTCCATGAAGTGTAGGTAATTATGTCTAATTACATAAGAACCAATTTCCATCAACTCAGTTGTGAAATTGGGCGCTGCACTTCCAGGAAAGTGGAAACATAAAAACATTTTATTTTTGAGTGTGAAGCTTTTCAAAGACAGTAGGGCCAACTATGCAAATACCCTGACAACTAGCCCTTGGGATAACCTTTTCAGTGAAGGGACCATGGAGAAATTGGGGACACTCATCATCAAGTTGAATAAGAAAAGGGTTGAGTTGCAGAAATCAGGATGAAGAGGTCTGTCCCATAAACTATCGTGGACGTTAAATAATTTCTTCTTCTTCTATATACTTTTTATTAAATTATCTATATTAAATAAAAATATATTCTTACTTATTCAGGACGAGCAGTGGCCATAATGACCGACAATCCTTAATTACTTTTCCTTTTTGGGTGGCTCGTATAATACAGGCTTGAATCTCTAATCAACCAATAACTTTATGAACACTGTACAAGCTTTGTCAAGGCTACCAGCTAAGCACCATAATGACAAACAATCCCAAATGCCATTTCTTTCTTAGCAATTAGAGTGCCCAGTTTCCTTTCAAAGTAATTAATGTTTTTAATACTGTATAAGTATATATAAATGTTGAAGGCTACATCCCTGTAATTTTGTTTATGAGGTCAGAGTATCATTCACAATTATCGCATTATTGTACTGAATGCAGGCTTGGTATCATTCACAGTTATTGCTTGAATGCACTTTCCAATAAATTTGTTTGTTGTTTGGATGCACTAGTCTCTACAGGGCAGGGTTGAAATTTGACGTTCTACCCTACACCTCAGGCACACCTTAGGCAGGGGTTGCAATTTCCAGTAAATTTGTGGTTTATTCAAAATGTATAAAGTTGTTGAGGTGTTTTGAGTTTTATGTAAAAGGTTCTGACTGATCTTTCCAATTAGGTTCTTTATCTTTGTGGCCCATCTTACCTAAAATGTCCTTAACAAGTACATATAAAGAAATACCAATGTCCTTAACAAGTACATATAAAGAAATACCAAAAACTTCACTGGTAAGAAACACCAAAGGATTCCAAGTACATATAAAGAAATACCAAAAACTTCACTGGTAAGAAACACCAAAGGATTCCACAAATTTTCATGGGAATATATAAAGATCTGATACCAAAATCATTTCACAAATTTTCCTTAGAATATATAAAGTTGTGATACCAAAGCTGCTGCCTTCTTAAGGTTAATGATTGTGAAAATCCCTCCGTTAGTCTGCATCGGATATTGCAGAGCAGGAGCATTGAGAGGAAGAATCTCCCAATTAGTCAAGGTGAGAAGGCTTACGTTTTTTTCTAGGTTTTGCAGTTGATATACATCAGGCAGGGGGATATTGGTCCCGCCAAAAGCCCAGATACACATCCTGAGTGGAAGAGTGAAGTTCGAAAGAGTTTGCTGTCATGTATTAAGAGAGTCCTCGACAAAACATCATCTACGTAAGCCTCCCAGATAGATTTCCTTTCTCCAACTTGTGATAATCTAACTCCATCTCCACATACTGCATTTGTTAGCTGCCCAGTCAGCAGCGTAAGTAACCGATCCTCTGGCATGCTTGAAGCAGATTGAATCAAAAGCTGGGGAAGTTTCGAGTCTCTGATAGCCTTTTGCTCCCGGGAAGGATCTTTTGCACTTCCTTCTAAAAGGTCCGTCAAAATCATCGAATTCCCTTCAATAATCAGTTGTTTTGCTTTGAACTTGATTAACTAAAAGGTCCGTCAAAATCATCGAATCCTCTTCACTAAGTTATTTTGATTAACTTTGTTGTTAGTTGCAAACCCTATGAACCTGAACCAGCACCAGATAACTCTTCCTTCGTGGTCTCTCAAGATACCACCTGACACTGCAAAGCCTAGGTTGCCTTTTGAGGCACCATCAATTGAATTTCATTATTTTTAAACTATCTATTGAATTTAAGTTATCATTTCTCTAGGGTTCCCATTCATGAATTGAATTTGGGGACTTAGCCAATTCGATCAAATCTGGGGAATGCAACTTCAACAACCTCGACAGCTTGTCATCGGCCAACAGCATCTGGCACGATACAATGGGGTTGATCTATCTCACTCACAGACCTTTTTATCTTCTTTTCCCAGGCCTGCTGTGGGGCTAGCCCCTTTTAATTGAAGATTTTGAAAATTTTCACCTTCTAGATGAACCAGAGTATGAATTCTGGGGTTATGAACCATAAATGTTCATAGAATATAAAAAATAATTAGTAATTGATGTATCAATAATTAGTAGTTGATCCATGGATAATAGGCAGTGGTAAACAAACTGTTTAACTAGAAAAATGTGGGTGAACAGGTAGCTGAGGCATAGACAACGAATGATTACAATTACACATACAATTACTCATGGAGAACAAGTAACAAATAACTTGTTCATAGCACTTAACTAGTGGCCTAACTGTGTTCAACGACAAATAATTAAGTGACTATACTAGTTATATATAAATAAAAAAGTTTACATTTTTTTTCATTTCTACAGTGGATATATAAAACATAGACTATTTGAGTACTTCTAAACATTGAGTTTGTTCTCAGAGCTTTTCTATATCCAAATCCAAGAGTGCTTTTTGCTCTGCAAAAACACTCTAAGATCTGAATCTGAATTTTGCTGAAGAAACCCCAATTTTTGCAAAAATAATATTCTCAAGTTACACTAAGTAATCCCTGTAAATCACTGCAATTCCATATAATACTCCATTGGCAAGCTGTCCAACTAGATGTACTTTGAGGGGCATGATTCTTAGGCAAACACATTATGCTTTTAGTAGTAGACTCATTAATGTTGTATATGTTGGGATATATCTCTTATTTTTGAAATAATTTGTTTTTTATTAAGTAATTTGACAGAATTTGGTGATGAAAAATCTTGATTTTGACTATGAAATTTTGTTATTTTGGAAGTTCTGACATTGTTGATGGATTTATACACTCCCATTTACCTTGGAACAATTTTATATTACAATTTCAACAATCAAATTTGTAATTCCAACAATCTCTCCAAATTCCTAATTCCTGGAGTAATTATAAAGAAAATCCACCAAAAAATAAGGGAGTAAGCTAAAATCTATACCATTTGTATCTCTCCAGCTAGTTTTGCCGGAATCCAGTGTCTAGATTATTTATTGAAGTTGCAATTTTGATTGTTCACATAACAATTTTTATTGCAGAAATGGTATAAAGTATAGCTTACACCGAAAATAAATTCGATTTACTATATCAATAACCTATTCCATGTTGAACTAGTTTAAAAATAAAGTACTTAATAAGCATTTAGATTGGGTACAAAACATGACCAAAAGATACAGATCTGAATAAAGAAAGTGTTGTTCTTTCTTGTTAAAGCTTTGGAATGGTTGCATGTTAAAAGTAGTGGTTAAAGTCTTGTGTAAGGTTGCACTATTTTATTTTATGATTCAGTACATTGGAAATCCAAAGCTTCTTGCATGGCAAGCGTAATCCTAAAATTGAATGTGTAAGGCTAAGGGCTTTGGCCACAGGGCTACATTTTGCAGTTATTAAGTACATATAATTTTGGGACGTTAAGTATCGGAATAATATTGGATTGAGAGGATCCAGCGTCTAGCCATTAGGCTACAAGGTTGTATATTACGTTTCATTGAGCCGGAAACAAGGTTATATAACGCTGAGAATAATGCCAATTTGAGAGCTTTAATGCTTTTGTGCGTTACATAGATTTCAGGGTGAATTTCCCTATAATTAATTCTTGACATTATTCTGTAATTGACTTATCATGGCAGGGGATTAATTGCTAAATTTTTCACAGATTGTCTCTTGTATTCAAATATGGAGTATGTTGTGCAAGATCCAGCTATTAACATGTCCAGCTCTCTATTGGGACGTCCCTTTTTGAAGAGGAGCATCAAGCACTACTCCAATTCCCATCGGATACTACTAGTTGGGGAAGGGGACTTTTCATTTTCTTTAGCTTTGGCCAATGCATTTGGGTCTGCAGAAAACATGGTTCCCACCTCTCTTAATAGTAAAGGTCCAAAATATTTTCTCCAAAATTTGTACGCCTTGCCTTGATTGTTTTTATCCTATATAAGTGCTATTGTTGAACCTGTATTTTTATTTTCTCTATATTTATGCCCTTGAAGCAGATAAGGTGCTACAGTTTTATGAATCCGCCCATACAACACTGTCAAATTTGGAGGGACTTGGAGCAACAATACTGCATGGTGTTGATGTAACGACAATGGAGAAGCATGATACATTGAGAAGGATGAGGTTCCACAGAATTGTCTACAACTTCCCTCATGCAGGTTTCCACGGAAAGGAAAAGGATAAAAAAGTTATCAAGTAAGTTTTTTAAAACCTCAAATAGTTCCTTGTCTCTACAGAGTTCAGAGAAGAGATATTTTTGGTTTAGTAATGGGATTTTTTTGAGTGGATTGGAGCATGCCGCCACAATTGCATGATAAGTGTTATAATTGGTGCACTGTATTTTGACTATGTATTGCCATGATAAGCAGAAAGCACAGTCACCTCTTGAAGATGTTCTTCAAGAATGCAAGAACTTTGCTGAGTGAAAATGGAGAAATTCACGTTACACACAAAGCATTTGGCCCATATCAAGAGTGGGAGTTGGTGGAACAAGCAAAAGAATGTGGTTTGCTTTTGAAAGATTCAGTTCCCTTTACAATAACAGATTATCCTGGCTACACCAATAGAAGAGGAGCTGGGCCCAATGCTGGTGACAGTTTCTTCTTGGGAAAGTGCCGGACTTACAAGTTGGCCCTGGGGTAAAAACATACCTGCAACTAGTTGCCCGTTTGATATTTTTCTTTGTAAGTTTGCATTATTACATAGTTTGCTTATACTCTGAATTACCATTTTGCAGTCCGGAACTTCTTTACAAAAGGGAATCATTGGCCATTCCGGTCATATCGCCAACTGTTTCTTCTGAAGCATCTACAGAAAATCTTAGGGCAGTTCTTTGGGAACCTGAACTTGAAGGGCAAATGCGGACGGCCGATGAAATGGTGGTTCTTTGGGAACGTGAGCCTGAAGGGCAAATGAGCATGGAAGGTGAAATCACGGCCCTTTGGAAACCTGAACCTGAAAGGCAAATGAGGATGGCAGGTGAAATGGCAAAGGCAGAAGAAATCAATAAAAGTGATGAATTTGCATGGGAAAGGAATGCAGCTCTAAACTTGAAAGGAGATCATGATGCAGTTAAGACAAAAAAACCCCTCGAGGAGGCCCTTTTGGAGCTTGAATTTGAAAGACAAACAAAGATGGCTGCTGAAACAGCAAAAGCAGATTTGGAGACGTCGTT
This sequence comes from Larix sibirica, assembly GCA_004151065.3. NCBI lineage: Eukaryota > Viridiplantae > Streptophyta > Pinopsida > Pinales > Pinaceae > Larix > Larix sibirica. The sequence continues at coordinate 69,793 of NWUY0300002400.1, read as the reverse complement.
GAATCACTTGAAGATGATTTTAAAGATGGAACTCAACAAAAACTATGAATTAAAGAGGCAAATAGATCAGGTCCTTCGTCAACTGGATGAAGTTTGCAGAGGGAAAACAGATATTGCCAAGCGATTGGATGAAGCATATGCAGAAATGAATGATGCCCTCCATCAACAGTCAAAAGCTTGGAGAGAAAAAGAAAAGATTGCCAAACAATTATCTGAAGTTTTGAGATTGAATGAAGATGCCGTTAAGCAGAAGGATACGGAAATTGAAATTGAAAGGCAAGCAAGGAAGTCTGCTGAAGCAGCAAAAACAAATTTGGAAACGGCATTTAACCGCGTGATGGTATCATTAAATACGGAACTAAAAAAGAATTATGAATTAAAGAGACGAGATGAAGCTTTAAGCTTTAAGAACCGAAACGATAAAATTTCTTATGTAACAGTTGCGTCTTCTGGTTTGGCCATTGCATTATATTTATTTCGTAAATGTAGAGCTAAATAAAAGGAGCCTCCACTAATGAACAAGGCAGCAACAAGGATGAACTTTGATATTTCTTTGTATAAACGAATATTATGTGTTAATGTAATTAGAGAGAAGAAGTGAATATATAGAAGAGCAATTATGTTCCTCTGGTTTTAGAGCTGAAGCTCTGTGTGTTTATGTGTTTGTTTTGTTTATGCCCCCTTGTCCCTACAATTGGTATCAGAGTAGGTCGACTCTGAGAGATTCCCCGATGTAAGAGAAGAGCCACTTATGATCTCTGAGAAGACCTGGTTGTGTGAGGAAGATTCTACTATTGTTTTTTGTGCTTGTGCAATAGACCTCTCGACATGAGAAGTAGGAACTTGCATCCGTTGGTGGAAGAAGAAGAAGTCGGTGTTAGTGGTGAAGAGTCTAGATGGCTTCGAGCAATGGTTTAGTTCAGCCACAAATTCCAATTCTTACTCGAAAGAATTATGACCATTGGGCCATTAAAATGAGAACTCTTTTGTGTTTTGAGGATGTTTGGAACCTAGTGGTAAATGGGTATCTAGAGCTTGCTAACTAGGCAATTGAGTTGGCCTTGACAAATGAAGAAATAGATTTGCTGAGGGATAACAGAAAAAATGATGGAAAGACACTTTGCCCCATCCAACAAGGACCAGATGAAAGCATTTTTCCCAAAATCTCAGCAGCAATGTACTCTAAAACAACAAGGGACATCTTTGAGACAACTTATTAGGTACAATGAAGGCGAGGACTGTCAAGCTACAGACACTTAGAAGAGAGTTTGAGAGTCTAAAGATGAAAGAGTCTGAAACTGAGATCAGTTCATGACTCAGATGACTAATGTTGTAAATCAACTGAGAGTGTATGGTGAAGATCTCTCAAATTAGAGACTAACTGAGAAGGTTCTCAAAAGTCGACCAAAGAGATTTGAACTTATAGTAGCAGTCATAGAAGAGGCTAAGGATACCATTCAAATTAAAATTGATGAGTTGACAGGTTCCCCAATGTCTCGTGAATTCATGATGAATAGATATGAAGATAATAGCGTCGGGAATGTATTTAAATCTAAGGCATCTATTACAAGGAGCAAAGGTAGAAAAAGAACAAGAAATAGAGGTAGATGTAAAAGATCAAAAGATTATGGAGAACATAAGGAGAAATTGAGTCCAAGAAGAAATATCAGCAAAACCCTCATAGCTTAAGGGGGAGTAGCAGCAGAAATAGGTGCATAACAATCAAAGGTATAATAAATATGAGGTGCAGTGATATTATTGCAATAACTTTGGTCATTTTTCCAACCACTGTAGGGCGAAGCAAACAAGTGCCGGTAAGCACTCTGCAAAGTTAATTAAGCAGATAGAAGAGAATGAAAAGCCACTTTTGTTGACTTGTAATGTTGCTCAATGTTGCTCAGCAGAGTTTGAAAGATGATTGGTTTGTGGATAGTGGTTGCAGTAACCGTGTGATTGGGAACAAGGAGCTATTCACCAGATTAGATAAATCAATTCAATATGAAGTTAAGTTGTGAATGATTATAAGGTCTCAATGAATGGTAAAGAGCTATAGTTGTATTTGATAGAAATGGTGAAAAAAGAACAAGAAATGATGTTTATTATTTCCTGGTTTAAAATGTATTTTGTTAAGTGTTAGACAACTAGTTGGTAAATAATTTGAAGTCACATTCACGAAGAATGTGTGTACAATTGTGGATGATCCATCACGTAGACATTCGACAGCTAGAGTGGAGATGAAGGAAAACATGATGTATCCAGTCACATTAAGGAGTAATGAACATGACCATGCAATTTCCTATAAAGGTAAGAGTCAGGATCAGTCTTGGCTTTGGCATTTTAGATATGGGAATTTGTACTTTGGAGGATTAAGTATATTGCAAAAGAAGCATACGGTAAGAGTACTGCCAATTATTGAGCAACCAATAGACTCATGTCACAGTTGCATCCTTACCAAGCATCATAGAGAAAGTTATCACACACACCCATGACAAAAGGCACCTGATAAGGGGTTGTGCAAACCTTAGCATAGTTTCAAAATGAAATTAAAAATAATGAAAATAAAACTAAAAACTAAATAAAAACATGCAAATTAAACTAACAACATAAGAATATTCTTTGATAAGATGTACACATATGACAAAATTATGTAAATAATCAAAGAATTCATTTTTCTATCAAATGAGAAAGTACAAATGGAAGAATCACCTCAATAAGTGCAGTGGAAGGGGGTCCATTGGGTCTCCTAGCGGTCTTGCAATCCTCTGACCACATGTCACAGCAACGATCTCCAATAGGTGAGACAAAAGCAATAAAAAGCTCGAATCCAATCTCGATGGGAAATTCGACAGAATGATGGCTTGAGCAAATCAATGGAGAATTGTGTCGGATGAGGGAGATTGAGGTTTCTTTTATAGGCATGGTAATGGCTTTTGGATAAGGATCGGGCTTAGATTTGTTGCCCCAAAATCCATGAGCTAATTTGAGCCATGCCAATATTTGTATCGAAACATTGCTCTTTTTGTGAAGAAGAAAAGTAGAAACAACGAAAAATCATGATGGGGGTGAGGTCACTATTAACTGAAGGAATTGTGCAACTAAGGTCTCTCATATCAAAGGATTTTGAGCGACTTGGGTCTCTTATTTCTTAGTAATAGGTGCGACCTAACTTTAGAATGGCCCCTTTCATGTTTGATTTTCATTTTGGGGTTTTTCATTGCTTTCTCAAGGTCAAATAGGTGGAAATTGTAATGCCCCATTTTATGAAACACACTTTAAAGAACTTTTGTTTATTATTTGATATTTGATATTATGATATATGCTTATTATTATTATATTTTGATAATTAATTGGACAAGACCGAAACCAGATGGGGGTCATGGTTCCTATAACACTAGGGAATAAAATTGAGCCACATTCAAAAACTTTGAAAAACCTAAAAGAAAATTAAAAGAGCTCAAAGCCTAACTAAATGCTATGTGGTGCCTTTATAGAAAAGATAAGAAGATTTATCTAAATAAAAAGAAAATGAGATATAAAAACACAAGTTTTTTCAAAGAAGATCATTATTACTCACTTTTTCATTCTCAACTACCATAATTTTTTGGAAAAATAACAAACGAGACCTAAGACCCAAGTAAACAACAAAAACCCTTGGAAGGTTGAGATAGATTGTTATCTATGAGTTTCATATGACTTGTTTGTCCAAGTGTAACCTATTTTATTTATTATATGTTTATTACAGTATTGGAATTTGTGTTTAGCACTGGATGTGTTGAGGCAAGAGTTTACTATCTCTATACCTGAAGCAGGAGTATTGTTGGTATAGTTGGATCCACTGAAAGGATGATTGTTTAATTACATGAACAATGGATAGCGGAGACACAAAATACTCGAATCTACTGGCATTCCATTAAATCCTTGGGTCTATCCTCTAGAATAGAAGTGTTGATGTCAACAGAGGGAAACCTGATACCGATAAGGCAATGTTGTTTCTTTGATGGAAGTGCAAGGAATATGGCCAAGGAATGAATAGATATGGACAAGTAACCGAGACACTGTTTGAGGATAAACGGGTAACTGATTAAGGGACTCAAAATTCCTTTGTTCAGAGTATGATGGCATGGATGACCTGGAAACACATATGGAATTGTTGATTATATCAGGGGGAAGACACAAATGCGATACCAGGGGACATAATTGCAATTGGGTGGGGTTTATTGATAAAGGATAGGGGAGGGGTACTGATTTTTTCACTCAAAGGGAGTGTGATGTTAGTATGACTTCATGGGTGACTCATCGTAGAATACTTAGAACAAAGGAAACCAAAGGTGTTGCCATAAAATAAGACAATATGTGATCTATAGGAGTGCTGAGGAGCACTATTTTTTAAATGGTTTATCCGATGCATGGGAACTGAAGAGGGAGCACTAAGGAGTACTCCAAAAATTGTAGCTTCCAAAATGTATGAATATTTGGAAAAAGGGGGTGCTTAAAAAACACTGTGATGGTTGCTGAGGTGGATCGCCACCTCAATGAGATTAGATGGAATGGAAAGGAGACAAGTGTTTAGTGGAATGATTAAATGATTCAAATGACTGGGTTATATTAGATGGAACTTTGATGGTGGGGTAGGAAACTTATGGTAATCTCCTTTTGGGGTAATTAATGGTGGAAAAATAACGCAACTATGCAGTATGGATGGAGCAGTGGAATCATGACTATGCAATATGAAGCATCAAAATGCCATAATGGACATAAGTTTGGTAGTCCATATGGTAGGGAAATTAGTGATGATGAAAGAGTAATATGCGGTTGAGTGAAAAATCAGAAACTAGATGGACTCCCAATCCTATGGGAAAGTAATGACATGGGTGCCAAATGGTAAGGGGTACTAAAATGGAATCCATGTGAAGAATATTCTACTGTCGATTAAGGGAGATTGCAAGTGTGGCTGGTCTGGGCCACTTATCCAAACATAGGGGGTCCTATAGGCACCAAAGGGATGAAAGGTTGATGCATATGATGCTCGATAGAGGGGGATCACCTATATGGAAGTTTAGTAAAGTATACCCGTAGGAAGCGGCTGCAAATGAAAATAATATGATCTCTGTTGGTACAAATATATGCATTATCAATTCAACATTAAATTATTAAATAGGGCTTGTAAGCTTCGAGGCACAAGCATTGTATGTGCAGGATTGAAGCCTAGTCTAGCGGCTAGCCTAACCTAAATCCAACAACACACTTTAATTCGAATAAAAATCTGGTACAAAATCTAAAAATCGAACTCACCATTAATATCCTGAACTAACTAGTACAAAAAAATTCAAAACTAGTGCAAACCCAGTACCAAAATAGAAAAATAGTGCATAAATGAAAACTAAGTGCATGATTTAAAATGCAGAAATAAACCAAGCTAAAGAGATGATCCGAATCATAGGGGTTGAGACCCGAAAGACTTGAATGTCAAGAGAGGAGGAGAAGAGATAGCCTCAAAGCTGAAGTGGACTATGGATGAGCTATGAGAAAGACACAACAATGAGATTTGGGTTGTGAAAAGCCTAGATAGAGAAACATAGAGTAAANTTGGATCTGCGTTGGATAAAGATAAGTATTCTCATGCATTTGAATCTGAAATGTTTTTATTTTATGCCTGCAATGTTTATGCTTGTATTTGCATGCTAGATGTGTGTGGATAGATTTTAAATTCCACTGTGAATGTTTATTTAAGTTTCTGCACACATATTATTTGTTGAAAATTGTATTATGGAATTGGGGCGAAATTTGAGATCCCGAGTTTCGCTAGCGTCCCCTCCCGATGGTCGGATTGGGTGAGGGGGACGTTACACATAGAGTAAATACTCTTTTTCCAAGTGTCATCCTTAGAAATCATCCATTTTCAGCCATGTAACTTAAATAAGCCATTTACTTCCTCTGGATGATCAAATCCAGTCATTGAGTGCACGTGTGAGGTTGGTGGGAAAGTATTCTCATTAAATTATGCAAGCATGGGATGAATATACTTCTTATGACAATTGTAAGAGTCCTACATTCTTTGGTTAGAAGTAATGCCGGTTTTCTTTTCACGAATCCTCATCCCCATCAGAGTCTATCACACATTTTCCATGAAATATCCATATACTATGTAGTTTTCATGTTATTCTCTCCATTTTGAATTACTAGACTAAGGAATTAACCAGAAATTAACAAAGTGAAGAGGAAACTATAGACATTAGAGTGAATATGATGTGTGTAGGTGAAAATAGAGGTTTAATGCAGATTTGATGCTCCTTGGATGCTTGAAAATCCATGGATTGATTTTATAGGTAATTATATGAAAGCGTACAACAAATTGGACTCATTCTGCACACATTGAAGAACATTGTAAGGGTTGGTAACTATGTGGGAATGTTGAATAGAGAAAGAGTAGGCCTTCCTTGTGTTGTGTGGGGTAGTGGAAGATAGTTTCATGGTCGGGATGGATGATTGAGATGCATGTAGTGCTATGCGGTGAGTAAGTTGGCTAATCATGAGAGAAAATGGGTTGGACTGAGAGAGAGAGAAGCATGCAATTGTTTCCTTCACCATGATGGCTTCATATCCTATAGCTTGTGGGTGGTATTTGCAGCTAATACCTATGGCTGGGTGGAAATTTTCTCTTACACGACTAGTTGCTTGGATCTTCTTCAATTAAAAGATAAGTGGTTATTGTTGTCTATGAATATGCAAATTATCTTTGCTTCTTATTATGAATACAATTGATTATGAATGTTTGTGTGTGAATATAGTTTTAATTCCATTGCATTTTATATTTATGCACTTGCACATGCATTTCTTAAATTTTTGTTACTATTGGAGCCTTAAATTGGTTCACAAATTGAATAATGGTCTCCATTGGGTGAAATCTTGTATGAGGGAATCCATAACTACCCATCTAGTTGTTGAATGATGGATGGTGATGTTACATAGTGGTATAAGATATCTTGGTTACAACATCAGGGTTGTATGGACCAGAATCAATGGTTACAAAAATAAATCAAATTTGACAAACAATGTGTTTGATGAAATTACTCTAAGGAATTTGTGGTTTTATTCATAATTTGGTGTCTTTATAGATCCCATGGATTAGATCTTTTCATTATTACCAAGGCTGGAAGTTTTTCTAAGAAAAATTGGTGAGTTTTTTGAAACTCAATAAAAATATCAATTATGTTAGTTAACATGAGTCTAGGTTGATAGACCATGGGTTTGTAGTTTTGTTGGTAGACAGAGGATGATTGACGATTAATATTTTTTTGAGTGGACCAGATCAAAAGATAAGAACCATTCTCATAAATCTAAGTGCATGGAACATAAGACATGGGACATCATTACGAATGACTAAGATTAAGTTGGGCCACCTAGTTTATTATATCATAGTCATCCATGCAAAGGGAAGTGACATGGATTTAAAAAGAGAGATTATTGTGCAAATGACCCAGAATAAATCAAGCAACTCTTATCAACTGATCATGTCCATTTGCATAAAAGAACATAACTAGGGAATAATAGGATGGGTCACGTCGCAAAAAATCCATATTAAATTGAGCGAAATAGATCAATGGATCCTATCCGTTCACACAAAATTATATGATCGAAATTTATAATGAGGGGAATTTTCGTGAATGGATGAGATTATATCACGTAGGTTAGATCTTTAGATCATATTTGTTCATGAAAAAGGACATGATTGTGTGATAGTGCAAGGGGTAATAACATGAATGGTCATGATCTTGCCACATTGGGTAGATCAATGACTCATGAATTCTTACAAGGCATGGTAAAGTTCGAGGCTAGTGGATATGACCCTACTACATGTTAAGAGATGAAACATATATCTAGATATCTAATATGCTTCCTGTAGATCTCTCGATTAGGATAACACACAACTTGTATGCACCCAAGCGCATGGGAGGGTCATAGCTCCGGGGGTGGATCCCCCAAGGAATTTTTTTTTAGACCTTTCTAGTATATTTCAGTTCCTTTTGGAACGCTCATTTGTATTGTATACATGGTGCGTGATCCCTGACATTGTAATATAAGAGAGATAGCAAAAAACATTGTAGGTTTTTTTATCGAGTAATAATAAAATATCGAATCTACCATTGCCTGGTGGTTTTACCTACGTGCAGTTTGTTTTTTGAAATTTGTAACGACATAAGTGTTTGAATGGTGGGCATTCAAAAGAATCAAAGTTTTATTTTTGTGATGCGATTTTACGTGTGTCAAATTCAACATGGGTATTTTTAAAGATGAAAGTAGTTATAAGAAAGAAATTTCCCTTGGCTTGTTGTATTAGTGTATTTTTTGAGGATGTTTGGTCTTGCTTCATCTTAAACTAGGTGATTTGCAGTTCATAACATCTTTGAAATAGATGCATCTTATTTGACTATAATTATTGTGATGCTATAATGGTTTCTTGTGCTATAATTGTTGTGTTATAACATTAGTTTGCTATGGGAGTAGGTGTTTAAATTTCAATGATATTCTAACATTATGATCTTTTCAATTTTTAGCATACTTCATGAATGCTGATTTTACGTTCTTTTCGGTTGAATTATAAGCAAGCTGAAAGGATATAAGATTTCATGTGTTGTTTGTTTTAAGAAGGTATTAAAAATTGAAGATGAAATTTATATACGTATATTTGCTATTGGGAGCAACCATTTAAATTTGAATGCTATTCTAGCATTCTGATTTTTGTAATTTTTAATGGACTTGATGAAAGCTAGCTCAATTGTAATTCTACAGAATGCAAAAATTGATATGTTAAGGGGCTCACTGAGGCTAGCAATTGACAAGTGGGTAAGAGTTGAAGTGATCAATATAACATTTAGATGTTTTAATCAATGACTAGGTGGTTAGATATGTTCAGGGTTTCATTGCGGCTGGCAGTTGACAAGTGGGAAAGAGTTGAAGTGATCAATATAATATTTAGATGTTTAAATCAATGGCTAGGTGGTTATATCACTATAACCAAAACATGATGCTCTATAATAGTTTAATGATGGATGATTAACTTAAGAGAGGTATATAATGTAGGTATGTACTTCTTGTGGCATTAATAAATAATGATGGATTTGTTCTTTTCACATTAATGTGTATGATATTTTCGAATGCATCAATATATCATGCTACATAGATATTCCTACATTGAAAAAGCTTCTCCCAAGAGTGGTACACAAATACGGAAATTTAATTTGCAGAACTCTTAATATCCAATAAAGGAACATGTTATACTTTCCAATAATGCAAATAATATAGTGATATAACCACAACCATGGGAAAATATGTCTACAATGATAAAATTATCTAGCAAGTCACTATTTAAGCAAAGGATGACTATTTCCATTGAACTATTGTTATAGCTTATAAGCACACATTGCCCACTACTAATTTTTGGCTCCTTGCCTTCTTTTGATGTCATTTCATTTCCTAGGGCTAGTATTTCATGGGTGAATTGAGCTTCATTGTCTTGATGTGATTCAAGTAGTACTTCGGTGTATTTTGTGTGTTACTATTTAAACTAGTAATTATAATATAAGCCAAAAATATGATAACTTGGGTAGTGAAAACCTTGAAACCCTATTAATTCGTTGTTTCCATGTTTCATCCCAAATTTGTCCACTTAAGCTCATATTGGTGTTTCCTAAGAAGCATTTCTTAATTGCTATTTTTCTTTGCAATCGTTTCTTCTAGTGATAACCCAATTCCACTATGGGTGATGATAAGAAGTTATCCTAGTCATCCCTAGAACATCGTGTTAGAATCCTTAAGCACCACATGGAATTCTTAGAAATTGCCAAAATCCCCTCACGTTGAGAGTCATGTCTAAAAAATTCCATAGAGAAAATGTGTCATCTTAATGTGGAATGATGAATAATGGGATGGAAATGGTTGTGTTGGTTAAGGGGTCAAAACCTGAGAATATTATTACATGAATTGAGAACCATTTGCAATAACCTAGCCAAGTTTTCCTCACATTTCAATTCTTTATGTATCCACTTTGTAACAACCCTCATATACGAATATAGGGANACACACAAAAAACACTTTGGCCAAATTCGGAAACAACTCTTTGTTGTGCACCTTGAAAATGCAAGTTTTCTCTTTGTTTCTAGTTTATTGGGTTCATGCAAGGCACATTGCAAAGAGAATATGCAGTTAAGAAAAACATTTTCACTCTATTTATGATTTGTTGAGTTAGCACAGAGTGCATGGAAAATAGAATATACACAAACCAAAAAGGTAACAAATCAAGAATAAAATAAAAACCAAGATAAAATATGAATAATATGAGAAATGTTTAATAAAAAAAAACATATTAATGTAAATAGTGTGCCTCTAGGTCTAGTAAAATGGTTGTATATTGGGAAAACAAAAACCTTTTCTATTGAAATGAAAAGCATTTCCAACTGAAAGTAGTTCTCTAGATGCAATATAACACCTCTCTCAACCCAGAAATGCACATAAATAGAAGAATCCATAAATCCTTTGATGCATGCAGCTACATTGGTTTAAAATCTTGATCAACAATGAGAGCAGGACTTCAAAAGCACTATGATACCATGTTTGACTAAATTAGGGTATTTCCACATAAGTCAAACACCTTAAGCATCAATCAAACAAACATATCACATATCAACACACCAATGTATTACATGGTCAAAACCCTTAGAGAGGGAAACCATCCATGGCCTCAGCCAAATAGATCCCTGAGGCAATATAATAATGCAAAAGGAAAAATAATTTACATATGAGTTTCTCACAATTGATCATCAAGCAAATGACCCCCCATGCTCTTTGAATAGAGATCATGCACAAATCGGGTTCCAAGCCATAGATCAATATATGTTAAAATCAAGGTAAAGATGAACCATTGGATCACTCTACAGCTAGAACATATTATGAATGTCGGATTACATAAATACTAATGCATACTAAGAAACACACTTTACCTAAAGAACACATTAGACCAAGTTGATCTTAACTAACTCTTAAGTGTCTAAATATCCTAACACTTTCTATACGAAATTTTAATATGTGAGGATTTCTGAGTTGGATAGGGGGCTTCAACGATCTTATCAACGTGAAGAGGTGTTAACTCAAAAGCAAAAATTAAGCATAGGGTGTATACAAAGCTAGCATGGCTTCGAGTAGATCTTCTAGGATGATAATTGGAAGCAAAAAAATCACATTATGCAAATGTTTTAGCGTCATTGTTAACACCAAGTATCCCATCACATCTTGCTATCAGTCAACCACCCCTCCCTCCATAGAGTGATCTAGTGTTTTATTCCAATAAGAATAATTTATTTTAACAATTAATTAAGTTAATCATTTAATTACAATATTTGAATATTTAATTGTAGTAATACATTCCTTTAAAAAAAAGGTTAAATATTAATTAATTAATATTCCAACATTGTAATGGACACACTTGGTTTTGATTCTTTGGATTCTTATGCTTTCGGTGGACATAAATTCCATATTATAATAATCAAGCTATCATAAGTGTCAAATATATGCAAACAATAATCTATATCAACTTTTGAGATGTTATTATTTATTCTCTCTCCATTCTATCATCTAAGTTGATCCAAGTTCTTTGATATTCGTTGATCATAAAAATTTTGAAGAATGGATCTAGTATCTTGAGAATTAGAGAGAGATATGAATATGTATATACATGGAGATATCACTACAAGGAAAAGGCAATGTAGCAGAGTTTTTTGCGGATGCTCCTCTAAAAAGACTCAAGAGCGCAAATATTCATTTCTAGAGGAGGTCACTAGCGAAGGCGAGTGGGCAAAGGTTTTAACAAAAAATTTTCTTTAGTGCTTTTATATATACAAAACACATCGGTGCGGATTCAACACAAACACACCAATGCAGACATAAATAATGTGGCATCGCAGTCGGAAACACCATCGAGTGAAACAAAAATATATAAATTTACAATGTGTGCTTTTAACTTACAAAAGCACATCGATGCGTACCCATTTTGAAAGCATCGAAGTAGGGTAAACGAATAGTGGAGGGCACCAGATTAGATTAATTTTTTATTTTAATTTTTAATTTTTGGTGTGGTTGGTCTAAGTAACTGTAGTGGGGCGTTCTAGTTTATGGCGCATCGTAACAAGGTTAAATAAAAAGAAGTATCAAATTACAAAAAACACGTATTAAATTAACTTTTTTATTTTTTATTTTCATTTTCAGTGTGGTCATTCTAAACAACAACATCGGGGCGTTTGAATTTATGGAGTACCGTGAAAGGTTTAAATACAAAAAAAATTGAATTAAGAAAAAGATCTCATTACATTAATTTTTTTATTTGTAATTATTGTTTCGGTGCGGTCATTCTAAATAAACACACTAGGGCATTAGAGCATATGATGCACCATGAAAGGGTTAAATTAAAAAAATGGATTGCATTAATTATTTATTTTTAATTCACACTTCCGGTGCATTCATTCACCCAGATCGCACCGATGCATTCAAGTTTCGGGCGCACTAGAACAAGGTTAAATAAAAACAATTACTGATTTGAAAAACCATTTTTACCATCTCTGTAGTGCTTTTGACCACCTAAGCATTGGTTCCGTACATTCCCTGCTTAGACGCCCTACCATCAATTCTCCACATGGTCGCATTGCTCTCTTCCATTGCTTACTAAGTGCATTTTGAATTTTTCCAAATGGTAGGCAAAATTTGAAATTTGGTGTACATCGCATTCATGCATCCTCGTCATGCAAATGACAAGGTAAACTCCTTGTTACCTCCTAATATAATTTTTAGCGGATTGAAAATTAAAATTCAGCTTTAGTTTTCCTTGTTTTTTAAATTTAAAAAACCTGCACGATGCATTTGAGTTGTTTGGCTTGCACCGCTATACGGTGCACACTGTAAATTTAGGGTGTGCACCGAATGTGGTACGTTTATATATTTAGCACACCACAATGATGGTGCGCTATACTTTTCATAATGCACCGCCAAATTTTGAGCATTGTTTCAAATGCACCGATAAAATAAATTTTAAAAAATAATCACAATGTTAATCGATGCACTCGTAAACATGAACACACCGCCATATTGAAAATGTTTTTTAAAAATACCACATTAATCAATGCGCATTGTTAACGTGTACGCTCGAAAGTTTCAGTACCCTGATGTGTAACTGGCACACCGTTTTGTCGATAAAAAATTATTCTAAACTGAAAAAGAGGTGCTCCTATTGAGGTGTGCTTTAAATATGGTTGAGCATTGTTTTCGGTGCTTGCACATGTCACTACTACATTGGTGATTCCTATTGATGGAAGCAATGTATCTCATATTTACAAAATATTATTGATGCATTGGAAAAGACCCCATGCATTGGTGCGTTTTCTGTAAAAGTGCACCACGAAACTAAATTTATTTAAAATATTTACAGCAGTAAATGGTGTAGTTTTTAACATGTACGCACCACATATGCAGTGCGCTGAAGTGTAACTGGCACACCGTTATGCTGATTGAAAATAATTATAAAACTGAAAAAGTCATGCTCTTGTTAGGATACGCTTTAAAAAGGTTTACGCCTCATTGATGGTGCGATGGAATGTCATGACTACACCGATGCTTCCTATTGAGGGACGCACCGTTCTTAATATTTACAAAAATATAACTGGTTCATCTAAATAACACACATGCACTTATGCATTGGATTTAAAAGCGCACCGTCTGTGTTTTAAAAAATAAATTGTTACACGGTGCACTATGGCCAGGCACCGTTGATGGTGCTTCTATTGTTGTAATGCACCGATTATACATATGAGTTAAGTTTTAGTTTAATTTATTTACATACCCAGTGTGTTTGTGTTATTTTAGCACACTGGTTGCAATGCTCTTATGTTACAAGATCACAAGTGTTGGTGCGTGACTATAATTTAGGCACACCGCTTGTCAAATTCATTTATTTTGAGAAATTTTTTATTATTTGATGTTAATAAATAACATGCTCATTTAATGGAATATTTAGTGTTTTTTCTGTCTATTAATGAGACTAAACGATGTTATACGTGAATCAAAGGTGTCGACAGCGAGAGGCCCATCAGGAGTAGCATGCACAAGTTTGCAAGTACAAATTTGTGTGCAAGTGGAAGTCCAGATAGGGATAGGGATTGTACCCTTTCCCCATTACTCATCAAGAACGAGACCTCTTTGATGGTTTTCGACCTCTTGAAGTTCTATCAGGAGGCTACATCCCTCGAGGGGAGCTTTTCTTTGTTGGCACAATTGATCCATCGTTGGGATCATCGTAGGTAGGAATTTCGCGTTGGTCCCGATCAGTGGTTCCATACCATCGAGGAGGAAATTTACTTCATCACTAGGCTATCTAGGAGAGGGGAGGATTTTCCCCAATTCCCTGATGTGACAGCTGGTGTTGCAGTAGAGAGTCAGCTCATGTCACTGATCTTGTTGATCTTTAGGTGCGCAGTGGAAAGCTATGGATTTTTGCTTTTGGTGGAGAGGAGGTTAGGTTCCTCTCATTGTTGGTGATGACCATTGCGCACCTCACTGGTGATGGCCAGTGCATTTTTTCCCTCTTTTATTTTATGTATATTCTTTAGTGCAGATACCTAGATGCATTAGGTGGTTTGCCAATTTTTTGCGGTGGTTTTGTTTTGCTTTGGGTCAATGTTGTGCACAAATTGGTGGGAGGGTCAACTTCCATTTTGGGTCAGAGGTATTTTGTTTATTTTTTTAGAGGTTTCACACCACAAGGCCTTCATTTGACCACCACCCTCCTAGGCCAATGATGGAGGTGCATATGCACATCTGGGGACAAATGATGCCCAAGATGGGGCAACTTGAGTTCCCAGCCAGGATCACACTTGAGGTGTTGGAAATGCTAGCCAACGAGGAGGACCATGCCTTGGACCTTGTTCCATATCCATACGCAAGATTGGATTAGAGAGCATGCCCCAACATATTTTTAACCGAGGCTGAGCCACTAGATGATAGAGGTAATATTAGCATTATCGTTAAATTAATATAGTTGCATTTTATTGTCTTACTTAATGTAAATGAGATATATTCTAGATTGTTTTATTAAATTGTTTAATAAAATTGTATAATTCTTGTTGTGTACTATATATTTTGTATACTTTGGCACATTCGATGGGGAGGTGCCGCCACCCATTCAGGATGATGACAATATTGAGGAGCCCAAGGTTCTTGCGTTTCCTAGACTCATCTATGACGTAGGCTAGATGATAGGTTTCGACAAGATGTGGCGGACATGTTATCCACATTGTTGGCTCAACAGGGAGTCCATCTTGCACGGTCATAGGAGATCATCTAATACCCTGACCTTGCAAAGTTATGGAGGATGCTTCCTCATGATATGAGGTCTTTGATGCAATATGGTGTCGACGCATCCATCCATTTAGATGCCAAGAGGCCGATGGATGATTCTATGCCATATGATGAGAGCATCTATCCTCGTCCTCCTCCACCACCACCTCCTCCCCCTCCTCACCATGACAGATCCTCGACATCGCATGATCCACCTCCTCTTCATTCTCTAGCTCACCATGAAAACCAGCCAGTATCTACTCCTCCACACCCAGCCGAACCACCACCATATCTGACTCATGATCCACAAGTTGACCGACTTGCCTCTCCTCCTCACCGACCCGACCACCCACCATCTCCTACTCCACCGGTATCCCTGGCTCTAGATACGACTGTCGTAGCAGGTGAGATACATCATGAAGGAGATATCGGTTATATAGCTCTCTATGTTGTTATCTTTCATGACATAGGTAATAATGCCTTTGGCTCTGCTAGTGTAGGTGTCAATGCCTTTGGCTCTGTTGGCAAGGGTAGTGATGCCTTTGGTTATGGAGGTGGAACAAATATCTCATAGCATTTATTAGACTGGAGATGTATATTTGGCATGTATCATGAGTTTGATATTATTGTTCATATATATATATAT
>NWUY0300002400.1:8184-19451 GCA_004151065.3 Larix sibirica | reverse complement strand
CAATATGCATACCACTAAAATTTATTAATAGTTTTGTATCACGCTGAGTTTTTTAATAGTTCTTAATGCTATTGGATATATATAGTATCTTGATTCATAATATAATTTCTTAATTTCTCTTAATGATGCTAAGTATAGATAGTATATGCATAGTGTTTTTGAGGTGTAATATTATCCTTTTAGTTATCCCAAACTACTTCATCATTCGATCAACTAGTTCAATGTGCTTTTTTATGCATAAAAAATAAATTATTAAGTTCAATAATTAATAAATCAATACATCTTGCAAAATTAGGGATTTATGGATTAGACACTAACCATTCAAGGGAGTGCGAGCACATCATGGGATCTTTGACATTTTCGTATTCATTTCATCATCCAAATAATGACATCGCCAAATAAATATTCTTGTTTAGATCTGCATTTGTTAATTTTATTTTGCTTGGAACTAAATATATGCCATACACTTTAAACATATTGTAAAGAGTATAAATGAATGTGGTATAGGTGTAATTTTGGGTACGTCCTTTCCTTTAATCCCCGTGTCAATGAGTTCATGTATTTAATCTGGAATTTTTTGGTTCCCTGTCAATGAGTTCATGTATTTAATCTGGAATTTTTTGGTTCCACGGAGAGCATTTATTAGATAATTATAGGCCATGTTATTAGTGTCCAAAATTTTGTGTACTTGTAATATCTGTATTATTTGAGATTTGTTAGTTAACATATTAGGTTCATAATCGATGTAGAACGTCAAAGCTGAGTTAATGTCGAATGTTGACAAGTGATAAGAATCATGCACATGATGAGAGTATAGCCAATGAGAATATCTCGGAGAATTGAAGTGACCATCTAATGGCTTTCATGGTAAAAGGAGAAAAAAATATATGTGATTTAACATATAATAAGAAATGGGCATAATGGTATAATCCCTTGGGAAACAAATAATTATCTAAATATGGTAGAATTACATAGTATGAGAGATGAAGATGCATCAAACATAAATGAAGAGGAATAAATGTTAGACAAATGGTTGTAAGTTGATAGAATGTTGAGTGAGGGTCTCCACAATGTTTGTAACAAATATTAAATGGATAACTTGACTAGGATTTGTAATAAATTTTAACTTGCATTCATGGTAAAAAACTACACCATTTTTCTTAATGTTATTATTAATTATGTTAAGAAAGAAAAGTGTTGTGCTTCATATAGAATTGATATTTATTTAGATTTATTATATGATGAGNNAATAAATAAATAAATATATATATATATAATAATAATAATAGCTTAAGATGCTTCAATACCCATGACTATCATGTCATAATTGAGGATGTTTTACTTATTATGGTGTGTGGAGAGAGAGATCACATCTGAAACATAGTTGTTGATTTTTAGGGAACATTAAAATCCTTCTATCTTTTTGGAGTGGAAAATGTCAAGGTTGGAATCAAATGAGACTCGGCTCTTTCATATGAAGATTCCATGTGAAGAAGTAGCTGAGTGATCCATATTTAGATTCCTACTTGGTGGTTCCTACCAGAGGGAAAACACTTGAGATGGTTGGAACCAAATGAGACTCGTTTCTTTCATATGAAAGTTCCCATGCGAAGAAGTAGCTTAGTGATCCATATTTAGGTTCCTACTTGGTGGTTCTTACCAGAGGGAAAACAAAGAGAAAACACTTGAGATAGATAGTTGTCGATCAACTTCAACTTCTCCTAGTGTCCTTAACTATAAGTGTCTCATTAACACCTTCACTCACCTCATTGGTGGACTTGATAATCCATCAATTACACAGTTTGAAAGTCGCTTGTTTGAGGATCCATTATGATCTTGAAATCCCGGCCTACGTCTGTTTGCGTCTTGTTATCGATACAATATCCAGCTGCATACAATATCATTATAAGCCAAGGTTGCCCAAATGCATCATAATGTTAGAGATCACTTGCCATATTCATTCATTCATAAGGTTGCCCAAATGCATCATAATGTTGGAGACAAAGTGAGTTTCAAAAGAATCTTGAAATATTCATTCATCCGTTGCAAATATAGAATTGTCATATTAATAACAACTTGTGAAAAAAAAGAATCGTCAAATTACTGAAATGAGATATGGAACCATCATATTAATGACAAGTGGAAGGCTCAGATCTCTTTACTTTTTTGAAAGCAAAAAGGAATACAGTAGAAGCCTCGGGGATCTTAAAGTTTGCGGTGTACTTTCTCTTCTCATTGACATGATACAAGATGTTCCGTTAAGAATGTCGATTATTTGGATTAGTAGGTCTTGTCTAATTTACTTGAAGTTATTAAGGATAATAGATTAATATAGTGGGGGATTACCATATGTAGCCATAGAAAATTCATACCTACAAATAGAAAATATTTGAAATGCAATCTTGTTACCACAATCATTATTGGAGCATGTGTCATAACGCATCAACTAGCCTTATCTTAGGCATTTAGAGACATCACCTCCTTTTTCCTTTTTAGGTTTACAATGCTACTAAAATCTTAGTTGGTTGTTGTTAATATGAGGTTACATAGACTAAAATGTCTAGCCATAGAATATTAATTCATACATATTGAAGAAAAATGTTTGAAATGAAAGCTTGATGACACAACCATCAAGAGACAAAGTGCCATAACACATGGACTAGCGTTATCTTAGGCATTTAGAGAAGTCACCTCAATTTTCCGTTTTCGGTTTGCAATGCTACTAGAACCTCCCTTGGTTGTTCTTAATAGGAGTCCTCCATAGTTCATTTGTAAGAAGCTCTAGTAAGTCCAAAGAACAATGGATTGGCAAAGGCTTTATGGGAAATGTCAATGAACTATGTATGACATTCAAAGGATTCTTCACCATCAATAAGAATATATCAATGAAAATAAAGCCTCAACTCTCTCTCTAACAAACATTGTGCATAGCAATGAACATCAATGTAGTTCACAAAGTTATGAGTTAATGGCCATGTTAGTGCAACAAAGGAGGTGAATTCGAACACTAGAGCTAGAGTGCTTGTTTATTAGATCCATTATTGACAACAACCTCAAAGGATCTCATTCAGTAGCATCAAATCATCAAATCTCTTTAGGCTCACTCTTGGGGACACTAAAGAAGAAGATTCAATTTCTCAGTTGTTCGAAGACATGGAGTTGGAGAATCTTGGAATGCAATAGGAAAATGGTGAGCCAAGAGAAGCATAAATCTAGCATATCTTTCAATAATTTATGTTATGTTATGTAAATCAATGCTTATTTTATGTGTATTTTATCATGTTTATACTTTAATAGTTTTCGGGATTCCTTGGAGAAGGAAAATAGACAAATTTTGAAAACATTTTTTCTCATGGAAGTATTGCTACTTATTCCTAGGATGACTCTTATTTTTGTATTACTCAATTGAACAATTTGGTTGCAACCTTTTTAACACAAAATTGCTACTTATTACTTTAAAAAAAGTTAGTGTAGAATGTTGTCATTTATTTTCCTTTTGCTTCTATTATTTGATCTCGTACTCACAACACAATTCTTGAGTAACTGCAACTAGGCACTAGTTGGTGACAAAACACTAACACAAGATTTGACAACTCCAATATGGATGAAAATTATAGTTCATCTTTAGTTGTGTGTTCCCTATTTGGAGCCTATTTTGATGGAGTTTTCTTTATTTTCGTGTTTTCTAATTTTGAGCTTGTTGTAGCCTCTTATTGGTAGGTGAAGTGGGAAAAAAACTCTTGAATTTTATGTCGATCACAAGTCATGTTTCAAAAATTTATTTTTAGAGCATTGCACAATTTTTCATCGAGAAAGTGCATACCGACATTGTAGTTTTACCAAAGAAAACACAATTTTTCTATGAATTGTTCTATTTTCAAATTTTTACTTATGACCCATTTCTAAAATGTGGCTTATTTTATATACTAGATGTTGTTGCCTATTTTCCATGTAATCCTAATTTTATTGCTCATTTTCCCCTTATTTTGAAATTGTAGGTAAGGAAAGAGTTTCAAAACCATAATACTTACAACTTGTAGGTTTTGTTTAAGCTACAATAATTTTCCAAATTCAGTTTCAAGTTGAGTTAATTTTTTAATTTGCTTAAAATTTTATATAGGTTGGTTTATTCCCTTTTCTTTGAAAATCATAATGATTATCTTACAGTTTTTTATTATATTAAAATAATTTGATTAATAAAAACTTTAACTCTTAATATTAATCATTGGTATATATTACATATTAGCTTCAATATTGCACTACCCCCTTTCTAGTTTCCATTTAGAAAATTTTGTTAGCAATTATGAATGTGCACATTTTAATATTTGGAAAAGTGTTCATTTATATTTAAGAAAAAATATCTATAGTTATTTACTATTAAGTACTTGAATTTCAAGCAATCTCAATGTTGTACACACTATTGGTGCACATATCTCACACCTCCCATCAACAATTAAACTAATATATTAAAATCTTTACTTGAGGGATCAAAACATTTTTTAGTTAGGTTAGGATTGATGAGATATGCATCCAAATAGATAATTAAAATATAGGCTTTTTCGAAAAGAAATTGGGGTAATTTATAGTTTTAATTGAGGATTATAAGGTCTCATTTGGCATAAGAGGGGTTTTGAAGTAAGTTTAAGGGATTTTAATGGGTGTTTAGTTCTTGTCGTTAGGTAATTCGAGAGGAGCGGACACACACACACACACACACATACATAGATTAAACATGGAGGCTTCTTAAAATTTATACTAATATTTAGTATAAGAAGCATCAAATAAGGTATTTGTGGAAAAAATGATTAATTTCCATTCAACAACTATAGATTTGAAGAAATTTCCATTCCCAATCCTAATGTGTGTTTTGTTAAAGGATGAGTGCAGAGATTGGCATCCATAGGCTAAACATGGAGGCTTCTCAAAATTTATACTAATATTTAATATAAGAGGCATCAAATAAGGTATTTGTAGAAAAAAATATTAATTTCCATTCAACAACTACTTTAGATTTGAAGAAATTTCCATTCCCAATCCCAATGTGTGTTTTGTTATAGGATGAGTGCAGAGATTCTTATTGCCTCTTGGAAAGTATTGAGGGTTATCATATTTATGTAGTGTATAATAGAGCCAATTTGTTTAGGTTGTTTGAACTATACATAAAAAAATACCAATATGTACTTTATTATCTATATGCATAGATACTTAGTGATTTTGGGGGTTAATAAGGGTTATGATTTTTATATGCATAGATACTTAGTGATTTTGGGGGTTAATGAGGGTTCTGATTTTTATTAAGGGTATAGTGGAACTATTTTGGATAAGAGGTTTCAATTATATATAACATTTTTTCCAATATTATTTTTGTTAGGTGAATGTAAAGATTGATATTATTTTTTCGGAGTTATTGAGGGTATTATTTTTATTCAAAGTATAGTAGAGCCATTTTGGCTAAGTGGTTTCAATTATATGAACATTTTTTGGGTCATAGGAGTTTCATATTTTAGGTATGGGATATCAATATTTCATATTTAGATGTGATTTATAGCCTTTCTAAGAACAAATGTTCCAACCCTTATTTAAATATGTCCTCTTCTTCTTATTAATTTTGTTTTCCAAGCACACTAGTTCCAAATGTGGGCTTATGGTTATCAAATTCTGTAACAAATAAATTGAATAAATCATCATTAAATGTCCCACCAAATTATGAAGCAGAATCCTTCACTAGAGATAGACTACATTTTACCCCGTTGTTAGTGTCTTTAGAGATAGATCTCATTTTGGATGAATTTCAAGGCTATGTGGCCTTTGTTTTAATACATTGTCACTCCTAAAATCCTTATCAAACACAAGAAAATTTTCATCCATAGGAATATATTCTTGTGCAGACCGACTTAACCAAAATGGTGTTAAAGAACTCACACTACCACCCCTTGCATGCATTATGTTTGAATTTAGTTGTACAATAGGTAATTAATGAAACTCTTGGTCTTTTGAAGTAAATGGAGGTGTCGGTATTCTATATGGGAGTAGAGGAGATCACCTTGTTAGAACAAGATTACCTACAATGTTAAATTTATTTATTTTTGCATTAAGCTATACCACCTTCCATTATTACAAAAATCTTGCACTATACAAGTTTCCTCAATATTTTGCTTTCTATCCATAAAATATAAATGGTTCCCTTGATCACCCTATAATTTTGTAGTTCTAAAAGTGATATTAAGTTCATAATCATGTAAAGAAAAAAAAATTGTCATCTTCAAATATAAGAGCATCATTGTCTAGAATATTTTCATTATCCTCCGTCGTTTCCAATTTTGTAGAAATTGTAACTTCCTTTTCATTGGTTGCATCTACCTCTTTGTTCGCACCTATCATACCTTCAATAACATTCCCTTCCAGTGGAATAATTTTTTAATGAGTCTAACAATGAGTAAAAGGATCATACCCCCTTCACCTTCTTTAATATTAAGGTTCAAAGGCTTGACCTCATAAGCGTTCATGAAAATTTCATCTTTGTTTTATTTATTCATATCTACTAGCATCAAGGATTTTTCATTCTCTCTTTTTCTTTGAAGGGAAATTATTTCTAATTAATTCAATCTTGTTTTGACTCTATCTACTTTTGAGTATTCAAGAATTCTTTCAATAATATCCATATATATTCTATGCCTATGTTTTTCAACAACCACATTTGAAGGCCGTGAAGAAGCTACCAATTTTCCCTATAACATATGTTTTACAAATTTTGTTGAGTAAAAAATCTATTTATCTTTTTTAAAGAAATTATTTTTTCATCCTATTTTGTTGGACTCATCATCCCACCACTACTATGCTCTACTTCAAGTTCCCAGTCCATAAACTATTTATCAAGTGGAGGTGAATCAAACATTTTTCCCATAAGCCATCTTGTTGCATTGGTCCCGCCACCCCATAAACATTGGTCTCACTACCCCATAAATATAAATAGTTCAAGTATTTGTAGGTGGTGATTCTCAAGCTTGTATTTCTTATCAGGGTATATCACATCAACGTTTTTTTAATATGCAAATACGGTAAGTAATCTGACTTGACATACACATTCCAATTCCATTTGTTACAAACAAACATAGTATAATTTTTCTAAAAAATAGTTCCATAAACCACTTAACAATATTTGATCTATTTATTGTTATCATTTTATGTTCTCAAAGGTGGGAATGTCAAGAGAATAACTATGTCATCACCATAATTTCTTCTATTTCTTCTCCACTACTTCCACATCACTCTCATGGTGACAAATTAAATAAGGCTAGTAATGTCATGCAATTGTTTTTAAAATAGGGTAAGATTTCTTTAAATGAAATGGTTAGATAATAATCATATGATTGTTGCTCGTTTGGTACCTTCACCTATTGGAATTGGGTAGACTACCATATTGAAAAGTAAAGGAAAAATATTATTCCCAGGTCTGGATTCATTAAGGGATCCATTACTTACCTTAATCCATTACTTACTACCAAACCATAACCCGATTGGCCATCATACCCAAATTATTATAGGTTATCAAAGAAAGTGTGATAGGAAAGTAAATCCAAAATAACATATGCAACTAACCCTATACACACCTATGATTCTTTTCAAAATACTTGAGTGGGGCACTTATTCAAGAATATATTTTACCATGAACCCTTGTTAGATAATTAAACTTATATGAATCACCTAAGGTGCATATTTACCAAGTTGAAAATTTTGGAAGGTTTTGAAGGAGGGTAATTTTTGAAAGCTAAGTTGTAACATGATATATCTTAGAGATAGATTAAATGGATGGGTGTGTTAGTGAGTACATGATCTTCAAGAGACATACTACTATTTTAAAACATGAGTGTGTGCATGTGCATGCATTATTGTGTACATATAAATATTTATATAGATAATGTTTGTATGTAGTTGTATATGATTTTTAACTATTTATTCAATATGTAGAATTATATATACATATACATTATATAGGTATAAATAAAGTCACTTGGTTTTAAATTCTATGAAAACAAAATTTGAAAAAAAAAATGATAAGACAAAAACACTTGATAGGATTCACCATTAAGTTTGAGAATTAATAATATATAATATAAAACATATACCATTAACTTGTGTGTGTGAGAGAGAGAGAGAGAGAGAGAGAGAGAGAGAGAGATTCCATATATATAGGCTAAGGAATAATATAATCAAACTAGTTAGGTTGGTAACAAGCATTACATGCATTGATCCACTATCAGGTGTATGAGGAGAAGGGCGGACTAGGGTTTTTGTTGATGAGCATGAAGTCTGCACCTGCCATATTTTTTGCAGTAGGGGTTGTATCCCCTGCGGCAGTCACGATCATGACCCCAGGCCATGGCACCTGCGGGTGTGACATCCACCGGAATGGGAGATGATGTCAAGATGGGGGAGGTAGGAGACCGGGAGAAAGGAGCCAAGCGTCGTATGGGGTTAGGGGTTTGTCTCCCAAAAAATCTTGCAATCCCGGCTATCCAGATCAGTGCGGAGAAAGTCCGAGAAAAAGTGGAGCTATGGAAGGAGAAGGCATTGACGGATAATTTTGTGGGCATATGGCCCCGGGAAAAGGATTTAGTCAGGTGGATCAAAAGCACCTAGAATCCGAAAGGGCACTATGATCTGCATCTGGGGGCCAAGGGTTTGTTCACCATAATATTTTTCAATGTGGAAGACAGAGACAGGGTTCTGGAAGGAGGCCCCTATTTTTTCTTCTCAGCTGGGCTCTATCTTCGACCCTGGAAAGAATGTTTCAATCCAGAAATGGAGGATATGAAAGTGGCCCTAGTTTGAATCAGACTCTTTTCTCTTCCTTGCGAATTCTGGGACCTGGAAAACTTCAATACATTGGCAATACTCTTGGGGAATTCGTCAAAGTAGAAGAGTAGACAAAACAACAATGATATACTGCTTATGCATGGGTCTGTGTCTATATGGATCTTTCCAAAGACCTCCCAGAAGCTATCAGCCTCAATTGGGAGGATGAAGGATGGATCCAACCGATTGATTATGAGCAACTCCCTTTCAGATGTAGACTCTACCATGAATATGGCCATTTTGGCAGAAATTGTCCTCAATCAAACATGATGAACCCCTCCTCGCGATTAGCTACTGAGGGTAATAAGGATAAAGAAGGGTTTACCCAGATCCAGAATCGTCGGAAGAACATATATGGGGATCAATCCCGAAAAGGAAAGGAAAAGGTAGACATAGGGTCGACCAGTAAAAACCAGTTTCAGATCTTGGAAGAGGTTAACGAAGAAGGTGAGGTCCCAAAGGACGATAAAGACTCTTCGAAGACAGTGGAGTTCGAAACTTTGGAAACTCTAATCCAGGATAAGGACCCGAAAGATCTACCAGTGGCCATGGAGGAGGACGACGAGGAGGAATTAGATCTAGGGGACTTAGATCTAGATGCCATCGAGAAAGAATGTGAAAAGAGGGGGAAGGGATATGTAACTAGACAACAGTTGGAGCTCCTCAAGGACACTATTATCAAATCGAAAGCTCATAAGGAATTGGGTATTACAGCTGACCTCCCATCGGGGAACAAACAAAACTCACCAGTAGAGGACCTGAAGTGTGGAAGGAAATCCAACAAGCAGAGAATTGCAGAAATAGGTGTCAAACTAATTGAGTCCGGTTAGTATCCAACAATCTAGGCATCCTTCTCTGAAGTAAACAAAGTTAACCAATGAGGATTGTATCCTGGAATATCATGGGGTGCAATCACCCCCAAAAAATAAATAGTCTAGCTAGAAAGGTAAAACAGGAAAAACCCGATGTTCTTTTTTTGCAAGAAACCAAGTGCTCTTCTTCAACAATGGAGAAAGTTGGGCAAAAAATATGGAAAGGTTTTGAGGTCATGGCACTTGATGCCAATGGAATGGATAGCGGCCTGGCAGTTCTCTGGTGACCTAATTATACCATGTTATCCAATTGGAGGGCCAATAGATTCTCGTTGACATCCAACTTTGTTGTGCGTGATTTAGGGGTATCTGGCTCCCTGGTGAATGTCTATGGACCGAGTGTTTCTCCCCATAAGGAGGCTTTCATTTTATTTTTATCTTGGCTATTTGCACAGGCCGAGGAGGGATCTTGGATTTTTGGTGGGGATTTCAACCTTATTTCTTCTCTCAGTGAGAAAAAGGGAGGAAGAAGGATTCTGGACAGATTCCAAGAAAAATTTAGGGATTTTCTTAGCCTTAGTCCTTTTGTCGATGTGGAAACCAGAAATGGTTGGTTCACCTGGAATAATAAGCGAGGAGCTAATCATCTGGTTGCTTCTAGGCTGGACATATTTCTAGCTATTAAAGATATTGCTAGGGGATTGGGAGAAGTCAATTCCACTGTCCTTCCTTTGGTAGGCTNNGACCAGTAAAAACCAGTTTCAGATCTTGGAAGAGGTTAACGAAGAAGGTGAGGTCCCAAAGGATGATAAAGATTCTTTGAAGATAGTGGAGGTCAAAAATTTGGAAACCCTGATCCAGGAGAAGGTCCCAGAAGATCTTCTAGCGGTCATGGAGGAGGATGGCGAGGAGGAATTAGATCTGGATGCCATCGAGAAATAATACAAAAAGAGGGGGAAGGGTTATTTCACTCGACAATAGTTGGAGCCCCTCAAGGAAGCGATTATCAAATCAAAGGCTCGTAAGGAACTAGGGATTATGGCTTCCCCCCGTCGGGGAACAAACAAAAGTCACCAGCAGAGGATCTAAAGTGTGGAAGGAAATCCAACAAGCAAAGAATTGCAGAAACAGGTGTTAAACAAATTGAGTCCGGCTAGTATCCAACGATCAGGGAGGCCTTTTCTAAAGTAAACAAAGTTACCCAATGAATATTGTATCTTGTAATATTAGGGGGTGCAATCACCCTCGAAACATAAAAACTCTGGCTAGAAAGGTGAAAGAGGAAAAACCCGATGTTCTTTTTTTTGCAGGAAACCAAATGCTCTTCTTCAACAATGGAGAAAGCTAGGCAAATAATATGGAAAGGTTGTGAGGTAATGGCACTTGATGCCAAAGGCATGGCAGGTGGCCTGGGGATTCTCTAGCGACCTCATTCTATCTTGCTATCAAATTGGAGGGCCAATAGATTCTCGATGACATCCAATTTTATGGTGTCGGATTCAAGGGTGTATGGTTCTCTGGTAAATTTCTATGGACCGAGTGTTGCTCCCCATAAAGAGGCTTCCATTTTATTTTTATCCTGGTTATCGACACAGGCCT
>NWUY0300002399.1:11832-22113 GCA_004151065.3 Larix sibirica | reverse complement strand
CTACAACCAAGGGGATTTTCTAAGTGCTAACATTGTCAACCTTACATACTCATTTCAGTGTTTGTGAAGTCAGCTTCCTTCTTTGTATTACTTAAGAAATATCTTTAGACATTGCTCCACAAAAACGTCATAGGAAGATCTCATCTTATGCTATTGCCAACCAATTTGATGAAATTTTAAATATTTTTATAGCATCATTTGGTTTTTTTGCATGTTACCTAGTACAACTAAGAAATGATTTGTAATATATATTTAAGCATCTATGTTTCCTCTCTTATTTGAAAACTATCTATTATACATCTGTGTTTTTAATTAGTTCTTTTATGTCTAGAACTTGTACAAAACTCTCTTCATACCTTGTTGCTCAAATTGCAATGCTTTCTTCTCTACTCTCTCATATTGGACTTCAAGATCATTTGTTCTACTTACAAGGTATGTATGAATAGAAACATTACCACCTTCTAACTCTGGTTAACATAAATCATCATCATTATTTAATGTTTATGAAAATTTTATATTGCAAAAAACACTTTTATTCATATAACTTTAAATTTATACTTGAAATAATTATTTTTATATTTTTTCATATTTATATTCCATGCTATAACTTTATATGCCACGGCATAGTGAAGTATTGTAATGTGAAGCTATAAAATGCAACACAATTTATAGTTGCAACAAAGGTGCATGTAAACACTTTTTCTATGAAATGTCACTACTAGTACATGTAAATGTGCATGGAAAGAACTCATAAATGAGTTGTAGAAGAGGACACACATCAAGGAAGGAATCCTAGTGTTGTTGTGAAGATTCCTTCAACAAATCATAATACATTTTATTGACTTGTAATATGTCAATGTCAACACAAGAAGGCATAGTTGTGTTAGTGTGGATGCACTTGTGGGACCTAGGTGGGACTTACTCAAATATGGTATGATGGTTTATACTCATTTAGGTTTTATGGACATTATATGATGATATCTCATTTCAACTATTAAACAAATTTACAAAATTAATACTCCATTGTTTGTTGATTCCTTTTTCTTTGGAATTTTTGAATATATGTCAACTTTCTTGGCACATTCATTTAAAGGGGAATGGGTGTACTTGTTAAAATGGAAACATAGCCAAGAAACTATCAACCATTCTAGGGCCCCATGAAAGTGAATGTTGTGGAGTACATAACCTCTTTGAGGAAAAACAACTGATGAAGGCAAAGCATTTGAGCTCGTAGAGCATTTAAGTGTCCACTTGAGCATCCACAAGTACTAGTGAAACTCAAAATTGGGTGGGCCATCTACCAAAGTACATATATGTTTAAACCATCCCAAAAAATACTACACATACATAATTGAGAGTCTATGATACAACAAACAAGTTTTCCTTAATCCCAAGCATAAACTAAGAGTCATCAAGTCGTATGGCATTGGGAGGAAGATTATCATGGGTTGGATCTCAACCTATGCCAATAATAATTAGCAAAAAAAACTACTACTCTCTTTTGCACTTTATCACATCTATTGTTCTTCCTCTTTTTTCTCTTTATTCATTTTATTGCATCTTCTGAGGCAATTGCTAGAGGTCGAGAAGAATCGTGAAGAAAAAATAAGTGCCATAAGAAAACAAAGGGGAGATTTCCTGTAATTCTGATTTTTTTCTTCTGAAAATCTTAATGATGAATGCAAAACCCTGACTGAAACGGAAACCAGGAGAGCTTTTGAAAACTTTGTGTTACTGTAATCTTGATAATCAGAGCTTCCAAGCGTTTTGTTATGTGTAAATTTCTGAGTAAATCTTAATAGAATAAAATGGACAATTTGAATGGTCCTCTGTGACTCAGATGTCTGTTTAAGGTGGCTGTGCACTTTGATGGTGCAGTATTGTGGTGTTTATCCTATAAATCCTGGAGTGCTGCACCTATACTGAGTCCCCATATCCAACGTTTGGAAAATGACCTACTTCTGAGTACAATTGCATCTTCCAAAAACTTTTTTTTCTTTCGTTCTCATAGGATGGCCTTCATCTCTTTTGAGGCTTGACAAACCAACGTACCAATAGTATTGTAACCTGCGTGATCGTAAATATATGTCAGGTCATTGAAAGAGCTTTGTAACTAGATTTTACATCATGTTTTAAAATTATGTTTTCGAAATATTTTTAAAAAATGATAAATAATTTTTTATAGGAGCAATCTAAATTTTATATACTTTTAGAATCAATACAAAGTATAACCAGGAACGATTACAATATTACCTGGTTAAGCAGGTACTAATAATGCCAGCTACTTTGAAATGGATGGAAGCAGGGTTAACATTACCTAACCATTGCAAACCCTATTTAAAATACCCGTTTGAGTGCTGAAAACGCTTATGCAACGAGGCATTTGCCACTGTTTCAAGACACCATTATAACTCAGTTTTAATGAATTTCAAGTCATTGCAATGCGCGTGCAAATTGAACGTTTTTGGCACGCCATCATCTCAATACTAGTTGGGGCTTCTAGGGCTTGAAAATTAAGGGTAAAAAAGAAATGGATTCGACCCTGGAATCAAAGACCCGTAGAAATTTACGCAGTACTTTTCTTCATTTATACATAAAGAAAATATATAAAGGATTCTCATTCTAAAAATAGCTAAAACAGTAATAAAATCTAAATCCAATTTTAAAATAACAAAAAAACCTAACATCATAAATAATACTACTTATTTCCAGAGTGCAAATGTGTTTTACAATAAGTTCCTAGATTTTTTCATGTAACAAGTTCATACATTTTACAAAACAAAAGCACCAAGGCACAAGTATACATCCTAATCTACAATAAGAAGGCCATAATATATTAGAAGAACTAACCACTGGGCATCTTCCAACAAGTAATTATTTCTACCTGGAATCATTGAAATCCACGTAGAAATATAAACAAATAATGCAATGTGGTTCATGTTAATAAGTTACAGTTCCCCATACATGCTGTGCTCTACTCAACTCACCAAAATTAGAAGGATTACAATGAAGAATTCCTATTTCAAGCTTCCTGAAAACCATATTTTGAAGCAGCCTCCAACATATCTTTTTTAATCTGCTTTTCCTGCATTAATTCCCATTTCTCTACCTGCATCCAACGCCCAATACCGGAACCATTTTAGTTTTTAATTCTCCGGAAAGGCACGCCCTTTACAGATTACTGAATAAATAAAGTTATTTGAAATGAAGACACTGTGTTTTGGTACCTCTGCCAGAACAGTAGTGAAAATGCATGCATTTATGGTAACATGGCTAGCGTTGATAATATCCAGATCAAAGGATCCAATTGCTTCGATGAGCTGTATTATTACTCCCGTTTTCTTTTTGCAGGATATTCGTATCAGAAATGTTTTCCCCTCCACTTTGGTTACATCAAGCTAAATTGCAGAGACGCCGGATGATTATATGAATTTCAAATTTCAATGAGGAAAAAGTCATTAATTAAACCTAATTGTAGGAGATAGCTAGAGAATGCATATAGAGACTTACTTCCAGAATTTTGAAGCCCTGATGGACCTGGGATTTTGTAGGTCTTTTCTCATAATCACCCACATCAACTGACCCTGTCGTGCTGCTCGAAATAAGCTGGCTAGTACTACTTCTGCTATGTTGGACTGTGTTAGATTGAAGAGCAGGTATATCGACCCCTCTCTCCTTGATTTGCTTCTGCAGGCTCTGAATGTAGTCGATTGCATCGCTTACAATGGATGACTTGTCCATCTGCATATGTAACATAGAGAACCAGATTTCAAAATATCATTTAGAGTTAAAACTTTCATTCCTTATAGGTTTGATTAGGTTGAGAGAGGGTTACTAGTTATCCAAAATTAAAATAAAGCTATGCTAGTTAACAACAGAATAAGATTACCTTAGTGATATTAGGAACCAATGCCCTTAGAGACATAAGCAACTCGTTCACTTTTTTTCTTCGCTTGCGCTCTGCTGCCAAGTTTCTCGACGCCCAAGACACCTCTGGAGGGCTTGCCTGGCCTCTCTTATCAACAATATTAGCGACCTTGTCAGCGCAGACGGAAGAATATTGCCCTTCATTTTGACTGAATGTAATAACCATGGAAGAACAATTTCTTTTGGGACGCCTGCCAATATCTTTGAGTACAATATTGCACGGTGCACTTGCAGGCTCTGGATTTTGTACGTTCTTGTTCGCCGTATAAGTATGATCTGCAGACAGACCATAATTTTCATTTGAAGACAAGGGCTGTAAATTTCCTTCAGTCCAACTATATGGCGATTGGGAACTGCATTGACGAGATTTTAACCTCCATTGATCTTCTGATTTCAGGATTGAATGCATATTTATTGTTGACCCTGAGCTTTCAAGTCCAGAAAATCCCAAGCTTTCACTTGATGGCGTGAACAGTGAGTCCTCAAAATCATCCAATCTGCAAATTAATCAAAAGCAAATTATAATGTTGTCCTGAAACACAGTCGCCAATGACTCCATTCCAAACATTTCAAGACTCACCCAAACGATTCCATTCCAAAGAGGGTATGGAGTGGATCAGTACTGTTACTTGAAATGCCTGCAACACCCATTTCCAGATAGCTAGCTGTTTCCAGAGAACTACCCCCCACAAATTTTACCTGAAAAAACAAGCAAAATGTCGAATATAATTTCTCAATACTTATCCAAAACTTGTAGCCTCAATATGATCTCGCAATCATATTGAGCTTGTAGCTTAATATTTATACTAGGCGCAATTACATTTCCTATTTCAAACTCCATTACGAAATGAAAATATAAACCGAGTCAATCGATTAACCTCCGATCAATCGACGGAATAAAACATTATGAAACAATGTGAAGAGCATCAAACTTCAAATCATCAATGTCTGGATCTAACGATTTATTGCAGACATTGCGACCTCTACTCTTGGAAGAAAATTTTACCTGAACTGCCATAGCATTCGATTTGATACCTAAGCCTCATTAGGGTTTTGACAATATATAGAAGAAAGAGAGTGGGCAAGCATGGATTAGTACTGAGTCTGAACGGTAGATATGGAAGTGGACTTTCATTTGCTAATCAGTTATAGTATAATACTATTACAACGATTATCACTACAGTGTAAAGGTTATATGCAAGTTACAATACAATATAAATATAATCTTCCATATGCGCTATATTTGTGCTAGCTACTTCGAGAAAAAGCACGTGAATGATAAGATCGAGGTTTCCTCGTTAATACTCCAAAATCAAATCCTTATCAGTTTGTCAAGCACGTGGATGATCAGATCTATGCTTCTTCGTTAATATTTTTAAATCAAATAATTGTATAATAGAATCATATAATTAACTATATGGATGTTACTTAATGATTTGCCCAAATAAGAAAGAAAATCTTAGCTAAATCCTCATAGAATTAAAAGAAAATCTTAGCTAAATCCTCATAGAATTAACTGTATGAATGTTATTAAAGATTTTCCCAAATAAGAAAGAAAATCTTAGCTAAATCCTACTTGAATATTAAATCTTAGCTAAATCCTCATAGAATTAACTATATGAATGTTATTAAAGATTTTCCCAAATAAGAAAGAAAATCTCAGCTAAATCCTACTTGAATATCGGTTGTTGGATGGGAAGGAAATCCAATTACCAATGTCGACATAATCCAGACTGTATATATATATTTATCAATGTAAATATCTGAGCACACAGGACAAAGTGAACATAAGCATGAAGCCAGTTAACATGCTGCTTTCTCCAAAAAAATATTCCCCTTCGAAACTTGGGCAGACTTACTAATTACTTATTATAATGTTGTGGAAAATGTTTACAAATTAATGATTGTGAATACGAATTTCTGAATATTATCAATATGTTTAGCAATTTATTATATTTAAATGCAATTGAATTTTTGTCATTTAAAAGTTTCAATTGTATGAACAATGAAAGTTAATTTTTTTAATTTCTTTTTTTTTCATTTTTCATTTATTTTTTAAATGGTGAAATGTATTTTTTGAAAACATGGTAAAGATACTTAATATGTGAACTTAATAATATGAAAGAAATAACATTTTCAAAAGTCATTAAGAAAGAAATAATATTAATTTATTTTTTTAATAGTGAAATGTATTTTTCTGAAAACATTGGAAAGATACTTAATATGTGAAATTAATAATAGGAAAGAAATAACATTTTCAACCCTTATT
Organism: Larix sibirica; assembly: GCA_004151065.3. Classification (NCBI taxonomy): domain Eukaryota; kingdom Viridiplantae; phylum Streptophyta; class Pinopsida; order Pinales; family Pinaceae; genus Larix; species Larix sibirica. Next base: position 15,917 of record NWUY0300002399.1, on the reverse strand, counting down.
AAGAAAGAAATAATATTAATTGAACATGTAAATGAAATGTATTTTGCTTGGAAATATGGTAAAGTGGTAAAGATACTTAATCTGTGAAATTAATAATATGAAAGAAATAACATTTTCAACCGTTATTCATGTAAAATAGAAAATATGATAAGGTATCCATGTTCACAATATTAATTCAATGAGAAATTAGATAAAAGATAAAGAGCTTCAATACAATGAAAATACTTAAATAATATTTATTAATATACAATGAAAATACTTAAATAATATTTATTAATGAGTACTCGTAGTTACCACATTAAACACTAGTTATATATTATATTATTGAATGCCAACTTGATAGTGGGATTTATTTAATGAAGCCACATTACATTATTGAGTAAACACATCAAGTAACTAATGGTCCTTCTTAATGAGACCACGTGGCATTATTGAGTACACAATCTAATTATATAGTGGGACTTGTTTAATGAGAATGGTCACCTTACAAGTCAATTCTCGCTATCTCACTCGGTTAAGGTGTGGGTCTCATCAGCAAGGCAACTGAGTTCAATTCCTCTGAGGGGTGACTTAGTNNAAATACTTTGAGATACAAATTTATCGGTTTACGATTTACTTGTACCTGAAATAATTAAATACTTTGAGACACAAATTTATCGGTTTACGATTTACTTGTACCTGAAATTAGGTTATATTATGTTAACTTCAAGTTTATTAGAGAAATTAAATCTTTCAAGAAACAAATATATCTAAACCAAATAGCATGTGAGACCTTTCAAGTTTACAATTTAGAATTTGAGACCATTTTTTAATTGAAAGCATAATAGCAATTTTGGATAATATTGAGAAACATATGTCCATTTTAACACGTGGCTTCAAAAACCTAGTAAAACCAAACTATATTAATAATAGATTTTTATTGGCCATTCTAATTACCTTGGAGTCAATCCCATTAAAATCATCATTAGATGCAATTTTTGTTGGGGTCATAATAGCGATCATGAGCAAGATCAAGGATGCTACGACACTTTTAAATTATAGCCTCAACACACTATTAGACACATATTACAGTGACAACATTTTTTATAGGTGTAATATAGTACCTTTAAATCTATTCCATTAGTAGCAACATTTGATGTCATTTTCAAATTGGGGTTATAATAATAGAAATTATGAGTAGTATCAAGGAGGTTACCACCATTTTAAACTTGCAACCTTAAAAACCATAGCCACACAAAGGAATTCCATTTACCAGTAACCTTTTCTCCAAAATTTTAGTTCAAATTTGGGGTTTTTAAGCAAGAATATGTATTTCACAAGAATATGTGATGATAATTGTATTAAAGAATACATACCAAACAAAATTAACTTGAAATCTCCAACTCATTGGAGATACATTCTATACTTTAATCTAAGGGTTGATGTTGCTATATAGCGGAAGTTGCTTTACCCTTGGGAGAAGTTGAGACTTTTAGATGTTAATTTTGAAAAAGTATTTTTTAGTAAGGTGATCTCATACAAAGAAGAAGGGTAAAGTGAGTTGTATGGGTTTATTTTCATTTGATTCCATTGATGGTAATTGTATTAATCAATACACAACTAGTATTAAGTTGAAATCTGATGGTAGTTGTATTAAACAATACATAACTGGTATTAAGTTGAAATATCCAACTCATTGGAAATACATTCTATAATTTAATCTAAGGGTTGATGTTGCTATATAATGGAAGGAGCTTGACCCTTGGGAGAAGTTAATACTTTTAGATGAAGAGTTTGAAAAATTATTTTTAGAAAGGTGGTCTCATGCAAACAAGAAGGATAAAGTGAGTTGTAGGGGTTTCTTTCATTTGATTCCATTGTAGGCTTGTGGTTTCCTTCAATGGGAGATGGTTATTGTTTGCATAAACCCTAGTGGCAAGAATAATTCAATTAATGTTGACTTGGCTAAAGTATTGCATGTCCCTACAAATCATACATGTATGTTAAGGGAAATAATACTTATAGTTTTTAGGATTTTAAGATTACTATGGATAAATATTATTTGCATTCATATTTTATTCTATTGAAATGTATGATGTGGATATTATTCGTGGGTATGATCCTTGCGTGGACTCATTGGGTATAATTAATAGAAAAGTGCTAAAGAAATTTACTAATCTTAAGTACTAGAAAAAAATCACAATGTGGGATACTTGTCTTGTTAAAAAGAAAGGTCCCAAGGCCAAATAGGAAGAAGTCATTGCTAGAAAACTATTTGCAAAACCTACAAAAAAAAATCTAGTGAAGAGTCTTTGGATGAATAAGAAGAAGATAGATCCCACCCAAAGAGATTGTATACATTAAACGATCTTGTGACCTATGGACACATAAGTGGATCAAAGCCCACCCCCATGTCCTTCTAAAAAAAAAGTCAATTCTCGTTATCTCACTTAGTTAAGGTGCGGGTCTCGTTAGTAAGGTGACCCGAGTTCAATTCCCCTTAGGGGTGACTTAGTTGGGAGGCGATACCCAAAAACCTAGTCAAGTTGAGGCTGGTGCAGTCCAGGGCCGGGTGCGATCTCCGGGTGATTTTGATGCCTTAGATGCCCCTAGGTCGTGGTTTCTCATACCACAGGGGCAAGTCAATGAGATTCGAGCAAACAAAAAAAAAGAGAATGGCCACCTTACATTAATTAACCACCTAAGACAGAAAACTATAGGAGTTAGGGTGTGAACCTAACATACCCTCTCCTTCAAAAGAAACATTGTCTTCAATGCTAGAGATGATTGAATCAATAAAAGATCTTAATTGGTTCCCACAAGGCATCTTATTGTTTCCTATAACACTTGCAATATAACACATTGGCATAGATGTGGCTTGTGATTTTCTAGTGCAACCTCAAGCTACAACCAAATGGGGCCCTCTTCATCCAATTCTTTTAGAACCATCTCATCTTTATTAGTTTTCCTAACCATCGTCTTCAAGCAAGAAACATGAAAAACAAAGTGGATCTTGGGGTGGGAGGGAAATTAAGTCAATTTATAGGTGACTTGGTCAATCCTTTTAAGTACTTGATAAGTCCCAGAGAGATTGGATGTGATATTGTAATGTACCCAAATTCCACTAAGGATTTTTAGGGAAATGGGGTATAAAATTTTCCTTTAACTTCATTCAACAACCTAAATATGCTAGTCTCATTGATTTCATGATATTAAAATCATCGAGGAGATACATTCTCATTACTTGTATTCTTAAATCAGATTTAACTATACCTTATAATTAAATATCATTGATAATCTATTTGGTTTATTATTGAAAATATTGACTTCCATTTCATTAAACATAGTCCACTATTAAACAATGTATCTAATAACTATACTCATCTATTTAAACACAAGAGTATTGATAATCTAGAAGGTAATCATCCTATTAATATTTAAGTATTTATTGATGCAATACCTTATTTGAGATAACTTGTTGTATCAAAATAATATTAGTTCATTACGCCATTCTGGATGGATTCAAGAACATAAAGTTAATGATACACTAATATGTAAAATCCTTTGCATATCCTCCATTAAGTGACATACAATTTCTAAGACTAAACCATAAATATTTTGAAACCTAAATAACATTGGTGTGCTACTTGGCTCACTCAATATCTTTTTCATTCACTTAATCATTGAAATAAAGATCATCTTTAAATATGCTTAACTATTCTAGCATAAGAAAGTGTTTAATCCATGACGAGTGTATTTCTTTACAAATAAACACTTACTTATACAATATAACTATTATAATATGGTAGGGTAAGTCCTACTAACTTAATTCTAATAGGTTTCCTACATATAGTAAACATTCATATACTATCATCATACCACTACCTCCTAGCATCCACATTTAGTTTACTATTAAGAAAGTTATATTAAGAAAGTTACATTTATTAGTTAATGACAACAACCTTAATTTAACATAATTACTTTTCAATTGTAACTAATAATTGTTATGAATATAGTATTTTCCTAAACAAAGCTTGATTAACCCTTTGGTAAGTATAAATAAAATACAAGGGTGAGTGCACAAAGTTGAGGGACCTTTTAGATGC
>NWUY0300002395.1:58066-72570 GCA_004151065.3 Larix sibirica | reverse complement strand
AAGACAGATCCTTTTGGATCAAAACCCATAAGTGCCAGTAGAGGCCTTTGTTTTTGTGGGAGATTACTATTCCAAAGAGGCTGGGGATATAACTGTCCTTGCGCAGGACCTTTTGAAGCCTTTTAGTTTGGTTTTTCACCCTCTTTTGTTATCCTTAGAACCCATTCCAACAACCTACACATCCGAGGCTTCAACAGGCCCTTCCATCATCAATGTAGTAGGACAACTCATAGAATTGATGCTAGGGAAACTTTCTAAATAAAAAATATTCTGATCCAAGCAGTCCTGTAGTAGTTGTGCACATTGGGGGGAACTTGATACAAAAGACTCTGATTGAATTAGGTGTAGAAATAAACATGATTACCAAAGACACCATGTTGAGACTGAACATACAAGATATCCTAAGGCACATGATCACTGTCCTACAACTATCATATACATCTACAGTCTACTTAGAGGGTATGCAAGAAGACATCATGGTTTCCATAGATTCATGGTAGTATCCTGCTGACTTCTTGTCCTGCACACGCAAGAAAAAATTAGCGCATACCCCTTTATACTTGAAAGACCTTGGATTGCAATAGTTGATGCCCATATAAGTAGTAGGAAAGGGGATATGGCCATTGCAAATGGTCCAGAAAAGAAGATATTAAACCTGTATTCCCCATCCAATCCTTAGCTAGACATTGGGAATCCTCTTTGGGAACCAGGGGAATTTGACTTTGATCAACCTATCCATATTTTGCTAACTATAGATATTGCCTTGGCACTTAGACATCCACAAGAGGATGTAGTAATTTCCAATTTCATAGAGAACATCTATAGCAATCCTACTTTATACCAAATCAATTTACACTTCAAGAGTTGGATATCATAGGACTGGAAGAACCCATGTGGAAAAATCTATGCCTCATAGAAGAAACAAAAATGTCTACCAAAATAATAGAAGTTCCTCCTAATAAGACATTAAAAATCAACAACCATTTACTCCCAGCACAAGAGGAGAAATTGATCCACCTCCTTACCAAATACCAAACTGATTTTGATGGAGTTATCTCAACATGAAAGGAGTCAATCCAACTATTTTCCAACATCATATCTACATCAAATAATATGCAAACCCTATTAGACAGCCTCAGAGAAGAATGAACCAGCTCTAAAGGACATTGTTAAGGTTGAATTACAAAAAACTTCTTCATGCTGGATTCATATACCCTATTTTAGACAATAAGTGGGTATCCCCATTGGTGATTGTCCCAAAGAAATGGGGTAAATGGAGAGTATGTATAGACTACAAAGAACTGAACAAAGCTACAAAGAAGGACAATTTTCCATTTCCATTCATTGACCAAGTACTTGACACTTTAGCAGGCAATAAATTCTTCTCCTTTTTAGATGGCTTCAGTTGATATAATCAGATTCAAATTCATCTGGGATACCAAGACAAGACCACATTCTCTTGTCCTTGGGGAACCTTTTCCTATAGGGCCCTCCCTTTTGGACTTTGAAATGCCCCAGCTACCTTCCAGAAGGAAGTCTTGAGCATTTTTGCTGATTTTATCCATGACCGCATGGAGATATATATGGATGACTTTACCCCCTATAAGAATGAATTTGAAGAAGCCCTCACCAACTTAGAAAATTTTCTTAAGATATGCATTGAAATGAACCTTTTCCTCAGCAAAGAGAAGTGCCAATTGATGATGGATGAAGGAGTAGTTTTAGACCACTATGTCTCTACTAAAGGAATCACACTTGATCCTCCAAAGATACAAGTCATAATTAACCTGCCTACACCTCAGAAATAGAGATATGTTAGGAGTTTCATAGGATAGTCTAGAGACTATAGGATATGTATTCAAGATTATAGCAGACTAACTACTCATATGTTCTTGCTACTAACAAAAAATGCAGAATTCTAATGGAATAATAATTTCCATAAAGCATTTGACCACATACAATAAAATATTATGGAAGCTCCTGTATTGCAAGGACCTGATTGTGAAATTCCTTTCCAAATGAACTCCAATGCATCAGATAAAGAAATTGGTGTAGTTCTCATCCAAGATAAAGACAAAAATAACTATGCAATCTACTACATCAACAAAAACCTTGCAGGTGCAGAGCTAAACTATACAGTCACATAGAAGGAATTATTGGCAGTAGTATACTCAATCAACAAGTTCAGACACTACATCACTAGATATCATGTATTTGTCCACACTGACCATTAAAAAATTAGATATTTAATGAATAAATCATATGTAAGATGTAGGGTGATTAGATGGCTCTTACTTTTGCAAGAATTTGACATAACCATATTAGATGAACCCGAGAAACATAATGTTGTAGCATATTTTTTGTCCAGACTAAATCATGTTGTAGATAAAGAGCTGGTAGATGACGCATTCCTTGATGAGCACCTCTTAACCATTTTTGCACATACTCCATGGTTTTAGGATATAGAAAATTACTTAGCTACTGGAAGATTCCCTCAACATTTTACTTACAAAGAAAGATGCAACATAGTAAGGAAAAGTGTTACCTTTTCATGGATTCAAGGATAAATTTTCAAGCATGGACCAGACCACATCTTGAGGATATGCATCCCATAAAATGAAGTCTATGAAGTTATTCATGCTTGTAATAATGAACCATGTGGGGGACACTACACAACTAAGAGAAAAGCATGCAAAGTTCTACAAACTAGATATTATTGGCCAACGTTACACACAGATGCAACAACTTATTTTTCAAGGTGTGATGACTGTCAGAGAATGGGTACGCCAACACAAAGAGATGATATGATCCTCCATCCCTAGGTAACCATATAATGTTTTGAAAAATGGGGGATGGAATCTATAAGACCCATTTACCCCTCATCCAACCTTAAACATCACATACTAGTATGCACTGACTATCTAACAAAATGGGTGGAAGTAAAGGCATTGAGGTTAGAAAATGAAGAATCAGTAGAAAAATTCCTAACATAGGAAATCTTCACAAGGTTTGGAGCACCAAGAGAATTTTTTACTGACAAAGGTACCCAATTTACATAAAATCTAATAGAAAACATCTTAAATATCAATAAATTCAAGCACAAGAAATCAACATCTTATCATCCACAGGAAAATGGGCAAGTATAAGTTACCAATTGAGAAATAGAGAAGATATTGACCAAAATAGTTCAAATTCACAGAAGAGATTGGGAAAATCAAGTTCGTGAAGTAACATGGGCATACAACACCACCTGGAAGAAAACCACAAGGCTAACACCTTATGAGTTGGTTTATTGAAAAAGAATCATGTTACCCATTTAATTTGAACTCAAAACATTGAGAACAATACTAGAAGTTGACATGAACCTATCAACATAAAAAAATGAAAGATTACTCCAACTCACCCTACTAAATGAACTCAGACAACAATCCTTCCATCACACAGAAATAATCCAACATCAAAGGAAGCTATGGCATGAAAAATTCATAAAAACCAAGGATTTCAAAGAAGGAGACTTAGCCCTACTATATGATTCAAGATTCAAATATTTTAAAGGAAAACTAAGAAATGTATGGCTAGGACCCTATCAGATTGACATCATTTACGACAGTGGATCTGTCATAATATCAACTATAAATTAATATCAAGTACCAATGCTAGTAAATGGTCGTAGATTGAAACTTTACAAGAACCCTCTCACTAAGACAGAATTCATTGAGGCATTGAGGAAAACATAACTACATATCATAATAGGGCATCAATGCCCTCCTATGACTTAAATATTTGTGAAAGTCAATAAAGAAAAGGGAAGAACAAAAAAACAAGAAAAAAGAGAAAAACAAAAATATATGAAAACAAAATTCTCAAATGAAAAATTCTCCTGAAGCATCCGAGACATGTTAGCAAATTAAAAAGCTCATATGAGGTAGCCTATCAACCTGTATAAGTAATGAAAATTATCAAGAGAAAACCTCTTCCGAGGCACTTAGAAAAAATAATAATAAAAATATTAGTTTTGCTAATGAAATGGACTTGTAGGTCACCTCACAAACCTTGCAAGATCACCTCTCCAAAGCTTCTATTATGGACAAAGCTACCAACAAAGACAACCTAAAACATTTCTACAAGATGTATCACTTCTACAACATGTTATCAGACGCTAAGCACATCATCCCCAAACAACAGAATCAAGACAATAAGTTATCTAAATGTTAGTTTACTCATCTAAGTACCCAAATTGAATATATTATATATGTTTTAGCTATATTGTATATCATTATTCATAAACTTTATGAGGATATAAAGGTAATTAAGTTGAAGGGAGAGGAAATTTCATATGCCACACTCCTTCCATATTCCAAATTTCATGCATATGAAAAATCAATCCTTGCACATGCCGAAAATCATAATAATCACATGCCACTTCAGAGAAATTTGATTGGTTCATAAAAATGACATGAACACCAAGTCATGCAAAAGAAGGATATGACGACCATCGTAAACGACCACTAGAAATCAAAGTCTAAAATTGTGATCATTAGAAAAAGAGAGATAGATGGGACAACCAACATGAGCAATTACTCCATCTGTGCAGGGAAATTGGATGAACACAAAAGTGGGTAATGATGAAAATATTAGGTAATTGGGGAATTTTTGAAATTGACAGGCTATAATGATAAATAATGTGGCATGACCAAGACACTCAATGATAATTTATCACCACTCGGAGCATGAGCCAAAATTCACAGAACTCAAAGAAGCAGATTCTAGGAGAAGGGAGTTCAAAAAAGAGAAACAAGGGGAGCTAAAAACCAAGTACTTCAAAGGCCTTCTGTAGAAAACTTCACATGGTACTCTAATTTTTATAAAAGAATTACCATTCCCAAATTCCCTTACTAGAAACATAAGGAAGGTTGTTGAAATGACTAGGAGTTTTGTTAAAAGAGAGCCAATAGACCATGCACAACTATTCAAGAACCCCAAAGCTATAGAATATTTTTAGGATGTAGGATGGGTTCAGTATTTTCAGAAGGTAGAGGGGTATCATGAGGGGTTAACAAAGGAATTTGCTAGGAATATGACGAAGATAGAGGATGATACCTGCAGAACCCTGGTAAAAGATGTATTAATTGAGCTCAACAAGCTGGAAGTCCTCGACAGAGTCATTGGGAATCCAAAAGGAATAAGATGAGACAAATATGACAGAGAGCTCATGCAGAAGGAAAAAAAGCAGTTCTTTTAGTTCACCGAGAGATACGAAGAAGTCAAGGGATGTGTGAAGAGAGATTCACTTTCAAAACCTTGGGGAGAAGTGGCTTTCATCATCATGAAATATATAACCTATGATGGAATCCATGCTCTAGTACATGCTTATCACTTTTGTATTTTGAATATTTTAAGGAACCTTAGATGGAAAATACCAAGAAGGAACACCAACCTTCTCCGGTTCTTGTTTAAAACCCTTTCCTATATGAGTATCAAGTTCATGTTAGGGAATTCGTATTCCCTATCCCACATGGGTTGGCCATATTGATAATATGCGATACGTTGGCAAGGGAATACACTCCCTTGACATGGGGAACATTTATAAAAATCAATTATGGTGGACTACAAGTATTTCACAAGAGGGAGCCACCACATTTTGAAGACTAGACAACTTTGCATGCACAAAAACCAGGGAATCATATGACCCCAGTAGAGAAAGCGTCTTAGAAGAAGGTCCAAATGACTCTATCTACAAGTAAACAAAGAAAACTTGTTGGATTTCCAAGAGGACCAGGGCTAACATTAGATAATAATAGAACATGGATCCCAAGAACAACCTAAGAAAAATGGAGAAGAAAAAGAGGTGGTAGATACCTTGATTCAGATGAAGGAACCAGAAAAAACCCCTTCCAAAAGAGGGTTACCAATATCTAGAATCCACCATAGTGAAAGAGGTACCCATAATAAAAGGAATCTAGAGAAACAAGGTTAAGGTAGAATAGTACAGTATTCGATCTCAGATACATACTCTCCTTAGAATCATCAAGACTTATACATTGAACAACCATATGTGGAGGAAATGTTTCCTGAGAACCAACAAAATGTAAAGCAAGCCGAGATTCAGGAAGATATACTTGATTCCTCCACAAATGATGGACATACAAGCATTAAAATCCACGAAGTACTTAATGAAAGGGATCAAGAATTTTCAAATCTATAGAATCAGTTACAAGAACTAAAAAAGGAAGTTCTAAAATGGAAAAATATCACCCATACTATGGAGGTATTGAAAGCCTCCAATGCTCAATGGAATCTTGAATATGAGATGCACCCATTAGAGGAAAAGATGCAAGTGACCAATATGCATTATTTAGAGGATAAACAAGAAATAATCAAGGAAAAAATCCTTGTCAAATGAGACTTTCAGAGCTATGGAGCTAAATTTAAAGATGAGATCAGGGAGAAGGCCAAACTAGAGGAGTAGTTAAAGAAAATTTTCAAGATGATGCAAGAGATAATCCATTGTAGACCACCATCGAGGATGTACTCAGTATTTCTAAAAGAAAGGTGTCTATTTAATTTTATTTGCATAAATTTATCCTACCAGACCCCTACAAATGGTCACCAAACCCCTACATAGAGGATGTCCAATTGAGATCATTGTGTTCTTGGATCTCCAATGAAGACAAGAGAGCCACATATATGCTCCACTACTTTGAAACTGAAAAATATGCAGAACCATGGATAAGGGAAGAATCCCTTATTGCTAATACAATCCTCACATCTCATCAGTTGCTAATTCACGATGAATAGATGGCACCAATTCTAAAAGAAATACAAAATTATGCTATCACACATTTCAAGGGATTAATAATAGGGGAAAACAAAAACAAAATCATACAGTTGAATGAAAAAATATGGAAGGACATGCCTCCTGAACTACAACAACTTGAGGTACATTCACCTTCTAACCTGGAGAAGGCACTCTTTAGATCTTCTCTGTATGTTCCCACTGTGGAAAAGTTGGGATTACAATGGATTGGCTTAAGATTCATCCCACCACTCCTTTATCCAGTGTCAATCAAGATTGGAGTGAGGAAGAAGAGGAAACTAAGTGGGAGCAGATTAGAAAAGAAAGAGGATTTTACCAAGCAAGGGAAATGACCAAATACTATGATTTCAAACTCAAACCAACATAAGAAATTGAGACCACAAAGGAACTAGAATCAATAGCTTCATTGCACAGGTACGTGTAATAGGGTAGTTTGGGGGAGATGATGGACCTCACTTTTGGTTAAGAAACGGCATTCACTTTCCCCATTTAATCAATAATTCGGGACCTAAAAAGAAGAATCATGGTAACAAGTTGATGATCAATGTGTACATTCTAGTTAAGATTATATAAAGATTTCAAATTATCTATTTAGATGTTGTAGTATTTCTATTACCTAAATAAGTTGCATATATGATACTAATGGGGTTGATTTCCAGCCACACCTTCTTAACACATGCTTAAGATGACACTTTTTGACATCTGAATATCATGAGTCAGTTTTGTTCAAAGAATCGATCCTCATAGCAGATCACTCTCAGTTCTGATTTTGACAAGTTCAACTCTGGTTAAAGAAGTCCCAGTTTTTGGACCAAGTCATTTTATTCCAATGCACAGTTCAAACGAAGACCTAATAAACTATAGTCGTGTTGGTGCATAGATTGGTGTTCAACGATCCACAAATTCCACATCAGATAGAGGTCTAGTCCCCAAATCCCAAGTACGGCCTAGCAACTTCCACCATTCACGATCTTGTGCATGAACGCTTACTTCACTCGTGCACTTAGATTAGTACATAGCATAGTCTTTTGAAGTAAACTAGAAGTCTCTTTGTTAGGTTATACAATTGCTATATTTAAACTAGATGGCTTGGCTAGATGAAGGGAGAGCCCATTTTTGATATGAAATCACTATTTTCTATAATCGTGAATCCTTGAGACAAGTTTTATATTGTTTACGGTTTTATCTATTTTTAATGACAAGTGATGTAATTTGTCTACTTATCTGAGTTTCATAGCATTCCTATATTTCCTTGGATCAGGGCCCATCCAAGGTGAAGTGCAGGAACTTATTTGTTAGAATAGAACTAGAATTTACATAATTTATTTAGAACAGAGTGCTCATTGTAGTTTTCCTACAAATTGTAGAAATTCTGTGTTGTTGAAGTAAAGCATTATTTCCAGTACTATTTATAAAAAAGAATAATCAATGCTTGTTTCATGTATTTCAAAATTCTAATTTATTTCTTTCAAATAAGATCTCGTTTTCTGTATTTGGTAGTAGCCATATTCCTCTGCTTGTTATGACCACTCATATGAAGCATTAAAGCTGTTGAATGCCTATCTCTTGCAATTTAAAGGTAGGGTACCAAAAATGATTTCACTAAAGGTTGTGAACTAGATGGGAAATATCATGGTGTTTGTCTTTGATGTTTCTAGATAAGGAATGAAGTGCCAAATAGGCAAGTTAGATCTCATGCTCTAGCAACCTAGTTAAGAATCAATTTACTTATGTTTTTATAATAGCTAGAAACTACATTGTTTTGATTGATAAGATTTGTATTTACACACTACTAGAAATAACTAGCTCCCTTGTAGTTGCATATATTGTGCAGGTCCCTCATAAGTTTGTACGAATCCTTGGGTTGATGATTAAAGTAGAGGTTTAGATACAACATTCTTGTTATTGTATTATTCCAATGAGTTATAGCATTATTGCTGATTGAATAAGCTCGTCACTTGTCATTGAGATGTATTTGATAACACTGCTAGGTTCAAAGTTAGGCACATCAAATGTGGCATGGATACAAGTTATTACGCTGTCATTTTGATGTTTTAACACTTTAGATATCTAGTGTCATAAATTTTAATGGGTTTAATAACCAAAATGGGTTGCAACATTATAATATTGTGTTTTTCTAGTTCGTTTACAGTCTGAAATCTGGACCTTAATAAAGTCTAATAATGAAGTTTAACTTTAAGTCAAGAGGATTCAATAATATTAATTGTTGGATACAAGGTTAATAAATTTATGGAAAATTATAGAGGATTCAATAATATTAATTGTTGGATACAAGGTTAAGAAATTTATGGAAAATTAGAGAGGATTCAATAATATTTAAGGTACCTTCGTAGTTTATGATCAATATCAAATACACTATAGTGATCTAAGTTATCATAATTGGCATCCTTTACTTTGAATCAACTGACTTAGTGGACCTTTCTTATTACATCCTTTTACAACCTTTAATTATTTCTATTTGTGGCAAATTGTTACTATTTCATGGCAATAGACTTCAACTCATTTAAGATGTAAATAAAACCATCCTACAGTCACAAATATGATGAGAAATCTCCAACCAAGAAAGATTCATAGGAATTTATGTTGGAGGTCTACTCAAGATTGTCAACCGACCCTAATGTTGCTCCTTTTTCCCCAGTTTCATCATTCGATGTCCCTACAACACCCATATCAGTCTATATCACTTGTTACACAATCTTGAGCATTCATTTGCTAGTATTTCACTTCTTAAAGTAGGATCATAATGGATCATACCAAAATATTAAGAGAAAAGGAATGAGAGTGAGCATGAGGAAATCGACACCCATGAATTAATTTTGTATAAAACATAAATTGAAGGGTGTATGCAGAATGGGGGAAGATGTACTGTCTATTAGAACAAGTTGAAAATGTCAAATAATATTTTCTCCCGTGCTGGAAAATGGGTCATTTCACAAAGACTTGCAAAAATATGAATGGAAGCTTTGGTGGTTTTTCTTTTCCTTGGGTGCAGTTTGTGGAGGGATACGCAACCATTGGGATGGAACCTTCGATAAATAGCATCCCGCGAGGTCTCTCATATGTGGCTAGGGTTTACCCTAGATGTACCCTACTTCACCACCTCCGTTGTGGATCCAAGCTATAGTACAGAAGCCAAGGTCGCTAGTTGAGACGAAGGTCGAGGTGGTCAGGTTGCTATAGTTGATGCTTCCCGGATCCTTTGCAGATATTTGAAGTCGAGATTGAGGCAGTCGCTTGCCTCTAATTCTTGGTTGCAAAAACTCTCCCCAATTTCTTTCCTCTAATTTTTATTTCCCACTAATTAATTTTCCCCCAAAGAATTTTTAATTCCCACCAATTATTTTTTCCCTAAGAAATTTATTTTCTAAAGTTAATTAAAACTATTATTGTATTTTGTATCCCTAACTAAATTAGTAATTGTTTTAGTCATTTTTAGTTGTGTCAATGATTATCTAGTGGTATTTTTTATCAGATGACTAAAATTGTCATTTTATTTAGTCATCTTTAATTGTGCTTCTTTAATTTAGTCATTTTTAATTTAAAAACACTCTCGTGGCTAACTTTTTCAGTCACGTACATTTATATCACTTTTTATACTAGCGAAATACAAACAAAAATACAAAAAAATCAGGTTGAGAAGTGTTGGGGTTGTGGGGAGAATCACATCTTGAGGGATTTCCCACACCATAATGAGGTTGTTAAAATAGTGCATAATATTCAAGAAGCATATATAGTTCAAGATGTCACAAGGAGTCCAAGGATTTGTACAACATTAGATAACTGGAAAGCAGAACACCAATCATCTATCCTCAAAGTTGCAGGTAAGGTTTCTGGAAAACTAGTCTCGGTACTTATAGATTCAAGACCTTGTAAAAGTTATATCTCAGCAAAAGTTGTTGAACAATGTTCTTTAAAGAAAAATAAATATAAACAAGCATCACAAGTACAACTCTCTACCAAAACGAAGAAAAGAGTATCTGAACTTTTTAAAGATTGTGCTTTTGAATTGAATTGGCTAAACACTAAAGCACATTTAAATATCTTTCCCTTAGGTTCATATGATATGCTTTTGGGTATGGATTAGTTAGAGAGTCATAAAGCAGTCTTAAAATGTTATACAAAAACATTTACATGCATTGATGAATACAATCAAATCCACTTAATTAATGGTATACCTTGAAAGGTATTCGTAATATAGATTTCATCCCTCCAAACGAAAAGAAGTGAAAGGGTTGAAAATTGTACGCAGTCCAAATCATAGATCCATGTGAAAAGAATAAAGCTAAACTAGAAGATTTTCCTATCTTGGATAAATTTAAAGATGTATTTCCTTATGAAGTACCTGGATTACCTCCAAAATAAGACTTGGACTTTACTATTGACCTTGTCTGTGGAGTTGTACCTATTTCAAAAATTCCTTATAGAATGGGTACCCCAGATTTGATAGAACTCAAACTACAATTGCAAGAGTTAATAGAAAAATATTGCATTCGAGTGAGTGTTTCCATGTGGGGAGAACTTGTTCTGTTTGTGTGAAAAAGAAAATGGAACACTAAGATTATTTATATACTTCCGACAATTAAATAAGTTCACTATTAAGAAAAAGTTCCCAATACCAAGAATTAAAGACTTATTTGACCAACTCAGAGGTGCTAAAATATTTTCTAAGATAGATTGGTGTTCTAGCTATCATCAAGTCATAATTAAAGATCATGACATACATAAACCATCTTTTATAACTCATTATGGGCATTATGAGTTTGTAGTTATACCATTTGGGATAACCAATGCACCCACGACATTCATGCGCTTCATGAATAGAATATTTAGTAAATTCCTTGGTGAATTTGTGCTCATCTTTATAGATGATATTCTTATTTATTCAAAAATTAAAGAAGAGCATGAAGAATGTCTAAAAGTTGTGTTGCATATTTTGAGAAAGCATTAGCTATATGTGAAGTTAAGTAAATGTGATTTTTACAAGGATAAGATACAAAACTTGGGCCATGTGATTTTTTCCCAAAGAATTGTTGTAGACCCCGAAAAGGTTAAGGCTATGACAGAATGGCCTACACTTGAAAATGTAAGTGACATTCGTTTGTTTATGGGTCTTGCAGGTTATTATATAAGGTTTATTGCAATTTTTTCCAAGACAGCCTATCCAATCACTTCCTTTCAAAAGAAAGAAACTAATTTTTTTTGGTCTACCAAATGTGAGGAAATCTTTCAAAAGTTGAAGCATTTACTCACTGCAACCCCTATTTTGAAACTTTCTGACCCTTATGGATATTTTACAGTTTGTACTGATGCTTGTAAAGAAGGGCTTGGAGGAGTCCTAATGCAATATGGTTTTGTAGTTATAAATCTAGAAAGTTAAAAAGTTCACGAGAGGAACTATGCTACACATGACTTTGAACTAGTGGCAATTATACATGCCTTAAAAATGTGGAGACACTATTTACATGGAAATATATATTTATTGTTAAAGACTGATGACATAGGGATGAAATACTTGTTCGATCAACAAAATTTGAATGCATGGAAAGCAAGGTGGTTGGCCTTCTTAAGTGAGTATGAATTCGATATTAAGCACATAAAAGTGAAAGAAAATAGGATTGCAAACTCCCTTAGCGGAAGTATTCATGTACTTCATGCGACATCGGTAAGTCATTGTGAAAATGATATTAAGGAAAGAATTAAAGAAACCATAAAAGGTAATGAAAATTATCAGTAGATTGTACAAAATTTATAGCGGAAAATTAAAGGGCATCAATATGAAAATTATAGTTTAAACCCTAATGGACTATTAATGTTCAAAAACATAATCTATATATTGAATTTTGCAAACATAAAACAATTGATTTTAGATGAATTCCATAAACAACCATATTTAGGCCATCCTAGATATAAAACAATGCTAATAGTAGTAAAAAAGATGTATTTTCGGTCTGGATTAAATTCTAAAGATGTAGAATACATAGCTAAACGTATGGAATGTCAGCAGGTTAAAGTTGAACATCAACATATAGCTAGACTATTGCAACCCCTGCTAATACCAAAATGGAAGTGGGAAACCATTTCCATGGATTTCATCATAGTTACTTTCCCTAAATCTAGTAAACATCATGATGCAATTATGGTTGTAGTATATACAATAAGAAAGTTTTCTCACTTTATCCCAGTTAAATCTACTTTTAAAGCTATAAATATTGCTGATATTTTTCTAAAAGAAGTGTTTAGGTTGCACAGAGTTCCTAAAATTATTTATATGACAGAGACACAAAGTTCACCTCCAATTTTTGGAAGGAATTGTTCATAGGTTTGGGAACTAAACTAAACTTCAGTAATTTTTACCATCCTCAAATGGATGGTCAGACTGAAGGGAAAAATCATTTTCTTGAGGATATGTTACGATAATATGTAATGATTAGCCCTAAGAAATGGGAGGAATACCTCCATTTAGCAGAATTTGCATACAATAATGGACATCAGACTTTAACAACAATGATCCCATTTGAAATTATGTACAACAGGAAATATAACACACCAGTTACATGGGATAATCCAATCAATACGATTATGCTAGGACCAAATTTGTTGAAAGATTTAGAGCAAATTGTCAATAAAGTCAAATAAAACCTCAAGACAACTCAAGACATGAAAAAAAGTTACGTACATTTGGGAAGAAGGTCGAAAGAGTATGCAGTTGGAGACAATGTATATCTTAAAATAAAGGCTAAAAATATTTCCCTAAACTTAGGAGAATGTTCAAAATTAGCAGCCATGACCTTTATGTATTATGGACCAAAAAGAGGTAAATGCTCAAGAACCGAGCCATCGTTCAAGTAAACGTCCAATGGGAACAATTTGATCTTGAAGAAGCTACTTGGGAATTGGAGAGTAAACTGTGTGAAGCATATCCATTCTTGTTTGAAATCTGAAAAACAATTTGAAGTCTTTGTTTATGAACACCGAGGTTGATGTTATTTTAAGGGGAAGGGGAATGTAACACCCCATTTTGTGAAACCCATTAAAGATACTTTATTTATAATTTAATATTTGATTATGATAAATGCCTATGCATTAGTACTACTACTACTAATAATAATTATTATTATTTCCTGAAAACTATATTGGACAAAACCCGAAAACATGATGGGTGTCATGGTTCCTACAGGACTAGGAAACTTAAACACTTGGAAACTTAAACATTGAAATTCAACCACATATAGTCAAACTATGGAAAATTAAAAGAAATGAAAAATATCTAAACCCTAACTAAATGATAGGTGGCGCCTTTCTAGAAAAGTTAAGGAAGAATTGTTTTAATGAAATAATTAAAGAATTGAAAAGGAGGGGAGAATATCATTCTCTCTATCATTCTCACTAGGAGTGCTTGAAAGAAAGGGAAGAAAAAAAATAGTTCAAAAAATCTCAAGAAAACTACAAAAGGAATGACAATTTTGGGCATCTATTGAAATAAATGACCTATGTGTTCAAGTTCAGTCTAGAATTCTATGGAAGCATTGCAAGTTAGTGGAATGATAACTATGCAGAGTTAGGATTTTACCGTATGGTTATCTGAGACATGATTTTACCGTTTGATTACCTTAGCAGGAATACTCTTCTACAGGGATTCAGAGCTGAATGGAATAACTTATTGGAT
>NWUY0300002389.1:33027-51815 GCA_004151065.3 Larix sibirica | reverse complement strand
AGAGTGCTTCGTTTGAGATAAAAAGACCGACGACTAAAACAAGTCAACGTTTAAATGCATATTACTTTATTTAAATTGTCAACCACTGACAAGGAAGATAAGTAGTCGGCTGTCAAGTTGGATACAGTAATCATGTATATTTAAGAGTTTCGTGAAGATAAACAATAACGACTGACAATCTTGGTCAAACAGAGAACCGACTACCATGCAATCTGATGACGTCGAGATCTACGAGTTGACCGTTTGAAGCTTTTTGGCCGATGCCATCATTGGTGAAAGTATGGATATGTNTGAAAATATCATTAATTAATATTTTGTGAGAGAATTCTAGAATGAGGGGGAAAGGGCTCAATGAAGTCTATAAAAAGGATGCATGCCTCTTGGGAAAGATATTTTTGGACATTTTTTATTTTGAATAAGAGATCTCTTGTGTATTTTCAATCTTGGCAGATTTCCCCCTTGCAATTGTGAACTAGTTTCGGTGGTGAAAGATTCCACCCTAGCTAGTAGAGAGGAGGAGATCATCCAGATCTATTTACTGTGCTTCATGGAAGTTGATTGAGAGGGGAAATCAATTTCATATTTCTCTACAGAGCTTTATTTCATGTGTTTATGTTCACCTATAGTATTTGGGTTTAATTCTTGATGGTATGTTCAAGTTCCAGTTAGTAGAAGTGTGAAGTTGTGGAGTTTTGGGACAATAATGTTTGTATTGGTTTCTTCTAAAGGAGGGCGCACCTATGGTCATCCAGATATATTGGGGGGGTATTATTACGGATGTATATTATCCATATTTTATGTAGGTCACACTGTAGGAGGCATATCTTTGATTTGGGGTCGAAATCTTGCTTGTGGAGGGCAAAACAGTGGAAGGAAATCACTCATTTGGAGCAGTAAATCTTCCTCTTTTCTCTATGGTTTTGAAGCAACCATCTCTACTCTCTTTGCATAAGATATTTCTTTTTATTTCAATATGATTTAGAATCCATTGATTTAATCTCTAATAATGTCACACTTATAATAAAAATCTCAGTGTTCTTCTCCATATATTGTTCAATATTCAATCACAAATCCATGATTTGTAAGATTGCGATGATGACATAACCTAAAATGTTTATGTTAATTTCAAATGGTTGTTGTAGTTTCGTTAAAATGAATATTGGCACCATGTAGATGTAATGATTCAATTTCTCAAATTCTCCCAATTGTGTCTCAGACCAAACAAACCTATCCTTAGATCCACAACTAGTCAATTATCTCAAGTGCCAAACAATATGAGAGAGCCTAGGCATGAGCCTTTGGTAAAAATTTGAGAGTCCCGAGAAGTTACAAAGCTTCATTCATGTCTTTGATGTCAACCAATCGCAAATGGATTAGATCTTGGAGGGATCCATATGCAACTGATGCTCATTCATGATGTACCCTAGATATTGAATTCTTTGCATCCCAAATGAGTAGTTCTCCAAGTTGGTGTATAACTTATGTTATCACATGGTGTTGGACACTATTTGAATGTGCTTCAAATTATCTTCTTGGGTTTTGCTAAAGATGAGGATGTCATCCAGGTATACGAGCACAAAAAAAATGGTAAAGCGTTGTAGAATAATGTCCATCATCTGCATGAACATTGTTGGCACATTAGTCAAGCTGAAGGGCATGACCAACCATTGAGCTTCCTTGGAATTGAAGGTTCTCTTCCAAACATCGTTTAGATCAATTGGCACCTCTTGATAGCCTTTATTGAGATTCATCTTGCTAAAAAACTTAGTTCCTTGGAGTTGAGAGAGAAAATAATCAATCTGGGGATGGGGTACTAAATCTTAAATGTGATATTATTTAAGGATTTGTTAATGATACAGAGTTTCCATGTCTTTTCCTTCTCCTGAAATAGAATAATAGGGCTCTCATATTGTGGGAAGCTTGGTCAATGTGACCTTTTTGTATGAAATCTTGAATCTATAATTATTTTTCGATCTTTATAATAGAGCATTATGTACGTAGTCACTAGGAAAAGGGGGGATTAGTGTCAAATCAATTGCATGCTTTACCTAATAATGCATTAATACCCTATAGATGAGGTGAAGATATCTTTGTTTTCTTCCACCAACTGATCTACATATCTCTATTGCATAAAGGGATCCCTTGCAAATCCCTCAATTGTCATGGTGATTTTCTTTGCTCCTTTTGAAAGGACTAGGAAGAGGAAATATTTCTTAGTCTAAGAGATTATATACCTTGAATTCTCAGCAGTTATCAAAGAGACTATGGTATTCAGGCCTACCTCTAGTATCATATAAAGTTGATCTCCTCAGGTGACAATTACATCAAAGGGACTAGATTGGAAAACGACATGATGCTTCCATATCCAATATGGTTGTTATAAAAGAACATGACAAAATTAAAGGGAAATGTAACATTCTACCTCTTCTTTGAAGGAACTAATGCCATATTACAGGCACCATCGTTGACCAACACAAATGTCTTGTCTGTAGTGCAACCAAGCAATTGTGTGTGGATGGGATTGTGGAATCATTGGTAGCTTTGACTTCTTAACGACATTAGTTGTGATCAAAATCTTTGGGATATCATTGTTAATACAACAATGTACCCTTCGTCTGCATATGAGAGTGGAAAAGGTACTACCTTCCTCGAGTTCCTCTAGTTAGGTTAGATGGACCTTTGTGATGGTGATAGTAATAATGGGTTTCACAGTGATGATAATTTTTCCCATACACATGGGATTTGGTTGCATCAGGGATGAATAAGTGTCTGAGACTTTTATCTCAACCAATAAAGACTATCTATAGTGCATTCATTCTTGTTGTTTTAAGGGATTTTTTGGGTGCCAAACAACTTCCCTTTGTCCTTGTTCATTTCCTTGTTCTTCTTATTTTCATGTGGATTTTATTGGTCGCATTGAGGCTGGTTATGTTATTTTTATGACTTATCTTGAGAGTTAGGTTTGAATTTAACCTTGTTTTTTGTCATTGATTTAAGACCCCAAACTCTTACCTACCTTCTATTGAAATTTTCTCAATCTTGATGGAAAATAGTAAGCAACTCATAGTGAAGAGATGTCAAGAAAATCCATTTATGTTTAGACGTATTTGTGTAGGTCACTATAGTATTTTGAAACCAAATGCCTCTTATAGTCCCCGATACCCAGTTTTGCATGTAGGATATGAAAGGCATTATTACATTCCATCACAATCTAATCTTTACTTTAGTGCAAGATTGAACATCTCGTGCATTGAACTTCATAGTTTCCAAAAGGAAAATACTCCTTAATTTCATTAACAAAATACCCCCGGAGTGGATTTTGTCGCATGTTGTTCACAATAATGTCAAGCATGTTTCACATAGTAAGTATTCCATCAATATTTCACACTAGGAAGGGACATCAAGGGCATAGAGGAAATCTTCTCAATATTGGAAAAGTTTTAAACATATAAATGTCCCTTCGACATATTCAACCACTTCTCTAAATATTTTATATCCATCTTGCTTTCAAACACAATGATACCATAATTAAATTGTACATGGAAAGGTGTCACTCTTCTAAAATTATTGTTTGTTGAAGATGCATCCATTATTATTGGAAGTCGCTAAAGGATCTAGGCAAAATTTTCCATCACCTCATTCCTCTATCATTGAAGGGCTTCTTGGAGCAATAATTTGATAGGATTTATTGCTCCATAATCTTTCTTTATTTCATCCATCATGATAGGTCACTTGGGTTGGCGAGAGAGACATCCACAAGGCTTGGTTAGTTCAAGGCCCAACTACCTATTCTTTGACTTCATTGCATTCATGCGCAGAAAAATATTAAAGAACATGTTGCTTTGATACCACTGATCAATATTTTGGATTGAGAATGAAATGAAAACACAATAATGCAAAGACAACACAAGATATAATATTGAAATCAACGTATTACAAATGAAAACCAAATTCTATTATCGAATAAAGGTGGAAAACACTACGATGTACATAGCAATACATAATGGCTACAATGGTGGCAACTTATCTCGGATAAGAGATGTGATGGCTACGATCATTTGCAAAAAAGTCCCATAACAAGAGGTTGAAACTATATTTTATAATGATTCCAAAAAAAACTAACAAGAAAAAACCATAAAATGCAATAACCCTAACCTTAGCGTGATGTTGGAATTAAATGAGAATGTCTTTGAGTTGTTTGAAAAAAAAACAAAAAACAACCTTGTCAAGATCATAATTCTTTGGTCACGGGTGGCAAGTGGGAGGGAGGGGGGTACTCTACAACCCTAGAGGAAATGAATTTAGGCTAAATACTGGTGGGGTGTAGGGTTAGTGTCAAATAATGAAGGAGAGGCATATGCTTTATATCAAGGAATATTGGTCCTCCAGTCCAATCAAGTAAAAAAGGACTTGTGATCCTTGGGGATTTGCTTATGATAGTGAATATGGTAAGGAATAGAAACACAAAAGGAGGAGCACGTTTAAGCAGAATAATTTAAAGAATCATATGGCATCTCGACTCTATCAAATAGGGAAGGATCTTTCACATTCATAGTTGCAACAACATGAAGTCCAACCAAATGGCTAACAAGGCCGCTTACCTAGAAAAATGGGTTCTTATTATTAGTAAAGATCCTTTAGGCATTAACTAGGTGTTATGGGCATCCTTCATGGAAAAAAATAAATTTGCAAAGGGACTAAGGTCTATAGATGTGCTTTCAAGTTATAAGTTGAAATCCAAGTGGCACTTCATCAAGATCAAAAGACATGCATATATACCATACTTGCATGAGGGATCACTCATTATACAACTAATCCTTGCGCCTGTGGTGATATCCATATGGTACAACAATTTAAACCTCATTTAATCAGGATCAATTTTGAAGGTGAGATAAATCCCACACTTGGGATGGAAACAAACATAGGAAGAAGTTCTAGCTCCTGCTCTCAGAAGGTGGTGATGCATCCTTGATAGGCATGTTCCCGTCTCCTTGTTAGTGGTGAGATCAACTACTCCTCTTGGATTTATCACTTGTGTTTGAAGTTTGTTTGGTTTGGTGTAAGTGGAATTGATCATGGGCAGATCAACATACTATAGGTAAGGGGCAATTTGAGTGTTAAAATTCTCTTTCTCGTTGTTCGTTGTTTGGAGGAAGTAAATTAGTTGCTTGTTTGAGTTATTGTCCTTTACGTCACAAAGGTAGCATGGGGGTATTTATGTGTAGTATGTGGTTTGTTAAGGCTTTCAATTGATCCGAGTGACTATGTTCTCCATAGAGTAAAAATTATCTCTTCTCCCATCACTTGCACTCTGGCTAGTTTTTCTTGCTTTAGAGACTTTGGGACAGGCAACATCTCTGACCTTAAGAAAATCCCGGGGAGAATTCACGAGCAGGTAGATGGCATGATACAAGCAATTCGGTACTTGACCAAACAATTAGAACACCAAGAGGCTAAAATGGCAGAATTGGAAACCAAAATGTAGAAGAGTAGTGCTAGAATGGACAGAGTTGAAGAGGGGATGGAAAAACACTACAATTTGCTCTTGGATTCTACTATAGGGATTCACTCAACATCAAGACAACCAATGTTTTCAAAGGGTTCAACAAAGGAGAATGGAAATTAAGAGGTCATTATATAAGATACATGTCTTGTTATTATTGATCAAGACAAGTTCCAAATGGAGGAAGCCCACAATGGGCATTGTTTCCCTTAAAGTAGGCTTAAGTTACTTTTGTATCTTAATTTTGGGCATTTTTGTTCGCTAATATAATTGTAGGTGAAACAAGCAAGTTTATAGTTATGTATTATGTAGTCACTCAGTGAAGGAATACATTTCATTGGCTCGGCTCAATAGAGCCCGATTACACAAATTTTGGAATTTTTGTAACTTCTGGTTGATTTGGTTCGCCACAACTTCATTATAATATATAAGAAAACACATGTTTGTGTTAAAAAAAAAAGATCATAACTTTTTAGTCGATGCTTTATTTTAAGTCTTATTTAACTCATTGAAAAGAAAACTAGTAGATTAGATTATATCCTTAGCTATTGGATACAACACCCTCGAAAAACACATAAAAAGGCCCCCCAAAAACATTAAAAAAACATGATCCAAAAGGTACTAAAGTACTAACCTCATAACCATTGATCACTAGATAAGAATGTATTACCTATATCAATATATATCACAACCAAAAATTCTAAAATATATAAAAATAACAAATTAATTTGTTAGATGGTAAATTCTAACGGATTTAATTAGAGTTTTGTTTGAAATAGAATAGTATTTTCCTAGTGTGGAATCGTGCATCTAACCATTTCCATCATTGTTCTACTCTTCTTTTAACCATGCTACTTTCAATTTTATTTTTTTTCCAGCGAAAAAAAATCATACTATTGGTATTCATATGTAGTGAATCAAATAGTACAAAAATGTATAAGCCTGAACAAGACTTATAATCAGTTGTATGTTGATACCTATTTCATCAAAGAACTAATAAACCCATCCCCATACATGTAGAAACAGTCACAGTTCATAAAAAAAACAAAAAACCATAAATACATCAGCAGTTAGATATCAAAGATCTGAATCAAACCAAAATTAGTCAACTTAGAATCTTGGAGTTCCTCCCATAGGATTTCCCCTTTTTCTCCTGTGTATGCAGCTTTGGAGAGCGTATCAGCCATGGAGTTATGTTGTCCGTAGATGTGATCAAAAGTGATATTGTCAAAGAGTTGAATTTTTTCTTTAATTTTGCTACACCATTGATAGAGAGATATAATATTTAAATTGTACTCTCCTCTAGCCCATTTTATGGTCACCCTTGAATCGCCAAAGACTACCAAGTCCGGTAGGCCGAAGTTATATGCGACAGTAAGCACACACCAGAGAGCAAGTAATTCAGATTTCATGTTTGTGCCTCGTCCGCAATTCAACTTCAGTGTAAAATAGTATTCCTCATTTAGATAGATGACTCCACCCACAACACAAAGGCCATCACATGTTGCCCCATCAAAGTAAACAAACGGTTTATGCTGGGGAGGGCAGAAAGTGCTAAATCTTTTGCAAATTGACTTAATGCATTCAGTGCACTGTTCAGAGATCACCAAAATGATCCTGTTGAATGTACTTACAATGTTGGGAGCCTGATTTTAAAAAATAACTGCATTCCTGGTGTGCCAAATTGCCCAAGAGATTACTGCTGGCAAGAAGGGGAGCCCATCACAAAGCATGTGCCAATCAAGAGCACATCGATCAAGCGAACCAGTACCCCACTGAAGATTGATATTGTAATGTTTAATAATCTTCATCCATAGATTTTTGGTAAATCCACAATCCACAAAGATGTGAGTGGCAGATTCAGTACTATTAGAGCATAGATAACACATACTCGGGCCCGTCCACCCCCTTTTTGTAAGATTATCCCAGGTTTTCAACTCTCCACGCAAGGCAAGCCGCATGAAACACTTGATTTTTAGCGGGATCTTCCATTTCCACATAACTTTGAACAACCAATTGGTTGGATAAATGCAATTGTAATTGATAATTTCCTTATAAGCCAAGTTTGTTGTCACCATACCTGAAGTTTTGTTGTTATACCATATTAATTTATCTTTATCAAAAGATAATCGGCAACCTGTAGAAATTATTTTCTTGATGTGGTTATCCCATTATGTAGCAACATTGTCTGTGAAACCCATCTCCATCGCGCTGAGCCAATAAGATTGATTTGTATCTGCTTTGTTTTTCTTAATTTTGCTGAGTGTTGACGATCAAACTAGTGGAGGGTATTGATGATCTCACTAGACAAAATGTATTCATCCTCCATACCAGATATCAGGTCGATTCCAACTAGAATGTCTTTGCCATTACCAACCCTCCAGGTTAGATATTTCGCCATCCAGTTGTAAATTTTAATGAAGCCAGCCCAAATTGTGGATACACCTCTGGATTTCTTTAATGGATTCCTAATCCAGTTTAAAACACTACCTTTTACATATTTCACTGATAGTACCCATGTCCAAAGTGTAGATCCAAAGAGACCCCTTCACTGACTTTTCAATCTAAGCGCACAACTAAAAACTGACAAATTCTAGATCCCCCCAACTCCCACAGTTGACAGGTAATGCTATGGCCTCCCATCTAGTCATCACCGTTTTGGTATTTTTCGATCCCCCTATCCATAAGAAATTAAAGAACAGTCTTCTTAAGTAATTGATAATAGAACCAGGGACTTGATGGAGAGACAACCAATACATCGGTATACCAGCTAAGACTGATTTTACCAATGTAAGATGACCACCAATAGGCAGTAACCTGTAGGTCCAGTGATTTATTCTGTGTTCAACCTTTTGTAATAGCCACAGCTAATCGTTCTTCCTGTACCCATTTGGCTTCAGGAAATAGCCAAGGTACATGAAACCCTCCTCCAATTGTTGAAAATTATCTGGCAGAAAGTTTTTTAGTGAATCAATCTTATTGTTCTTAAGTCTGAAATGATAAATACATGATTTCCTGTTGCTCACCTTCATGCTGGAGGCATCACAAAATGTTGAAATAATATTCTTATACATCTGTCATTCATTATCAGAGTCTAAGCCTGCTAAGAGAACATCATCTACGAACAGCAAATGCGTGAGAGACAACTCAGGGGACAACTTTATATCTGTTATATTGCCTTCAGATTTTGTAGCACCAATCAATCTACTCATGCCCTCGATAATTAGCAGAAATAATAATGGAGATAATGGGAAGCCCTGTCGGAGCCCACAAGAGATTTTGAAGAAGTTAGATGGTGCCGCATTTATCAATACTGCAATACTTGCAGTAGTCACACAAGCCATAATCCAGCGTAAAACCAAAGGTGGAATACCAATTTGTATAATAATTAACCGCATAAAATCCCAATCAACTCTGTCATAAGCTTTATCCATATCCATCTTGAGCATCATGTCATTCATATTCTTCTTCTTGAATGATTGGATAATCTCCTGAGTAATGCCAATGGCATCAATTATCTGATGGTCTTTTAAAAAACCAAATTGTTCAGCAGAAATGTTCCCAGACAAAATAGGCTTCAATCTATTTGATATGATCTTGGAAATTAATTTGAAAGCCAAGTTGCAGAGAGCAATTGGCCGGAAATCCCCGAAAGAAGAAGGCTTGCTTTTATTTGGAATTAAAATGGGAAAAGTTGAGTTGATACCACCAGAGATGTAGCCTTCAGTACGAGAAAACTCCACCATTTTCAGTATATCCTCCCCCATCACATAAAAAAAATGTAAAAATAGTTCTATTGTCCAGCCATCCGGCCCTGGACTTTTGTCCTTGGAAAAACCTTTTAGGGCCGCTTCAATTTCCACCAATGTCACTTCTTTTCCTAATTCCTTTGGTTCATGTTTAGTGATAAAATTAGGGTTAAGCCTCGCAACATTTATTCGAGTAAGCAGGTCACAGTGACCAAGATCAATATATAGATTACCAAAACATCCTTTAGCAGCATCTTGTAATCCTCCAAGACCAAAGACAGTGTTTCCATCGCCATCAATTAGGTCCCAGATTGCATTTGTGTTCTTTCGGTGAGAAGCATATGAGTGGAAGAACTTTGTATTTCCATATCCGTGACTAATCCATGTGGCCCGGATTTTGAGCCTCCACTCCTTCTCCTCCTGAATCAATAACTCCTCCTTTTTCTGCTCATATAATTTAACTTTGTCAAAGTCCACCTTATCCATCCTTCCTTCACAATTCCTGAGATGTATTTCCTGAATTTGTTCTTCAAGCAGCTTGAGATCAGTAAGATCAGTCTTTTGTTTATTTTTGATCCAATTTGTAATTATGCCCTTGAGTTTTCAGAGTTTCAACACAAATGCATCCATTGGATTAAGATCATTAGCAGAACCAAACTCAGTCCAGAAACTTTTGATTAGAATGCAAAACTCTTTGTGACTCAACCAAGAGGAGTTAAACTTAAATGGATAGTTCGGTTTGCATTGTGTAGCATTGATTTGGAAAAAAAACCGCCCAGTGATCGGAGAACTTGGTTTCACCAACCCAAGATCTATGCCTCCCCCAAACATTCAGAAGACTAGAAGTAAGCAGAATTTTGTCCAGTCGTTTGTGGATGCCATCTGCTCCAGCTCTTCCATTCGTCCAAGTAGGAGAAGGATTACCTAGGACAACATCCACTAGATCATGAGAATCTAGTAACCTTGTGAAATATGAAGCCAAATTATCCAATCTTGCATGTGTACCCCATATTTTTTCAGCATTTCTTGTGAAATTAAGATCACCAACAAGAATTAGGTTTTTGATATTCAATAAACCCGAAGAGCTCAGAGAAGACCAGAAGGGTTCACGGTCCTTATAGGGCCAATAAATACTAAACACAGAGATCGGCAAATTTAAACATAAGCAATGTCCTTCAAGAAATATGCCCCAAGTAGTTTTGAATGCATGTAAATTGAAGAATTTAGGGTTCCATCCAGCTAGTAGGCCCCTGGACATCCTCAGTGCATCCATAGCCACAAATTCCCAACCGGGTAATATGGCAGCAAGTCTTCTCACAACGCTAAACCTATCACACATGGTTTCCTATAAAAGAATTTGGACTAGTACCTTTGAAAAGATAGGATAAGGCCCTAGTTCGAGAGACCTTCCCCAAACCCTGAACATTTAGGGTGAGTAAAATCATTAAGAACCCCCTAACAGAGGCACAAACGCTCTAGGGGCCTCATTAGTAACAATAGGATTACCACCACAAGTTCCACAGTCTGGGTCAACAATTTTGGAAGAAAGTGGGATATAGTTGTCAGCATGCTTTTCCTGTGCAATAAACCTGGGCTTCCTACTGTTCTTTCTAATGGTGACATTTACAAATTTGTTAGGGACTAAGGGTTTAACAAAGGGATTAGATGATGGATTCTTGGAATAGACAGTCAATGGCGAAAGTGCTTTCTCAAAACCATGGTTAGATAGGACCTCTTTATCCTCACATGAAATAACCCCAACCTGGTCACCAGTAGGGGGATTACCAATAGTGTTTTCATAAGCAGTAAAGGCAGTGGAAGGTAGAGGCAGTGTAGTAGGGATCTCATCCTCCAGAATTGTGACAGGGGAAATAGGTGGTGAAACCTCTCTCTCGGGCCCCAAATTCTGAGCAGATGTAGTTTCTTCAAACAAAACCTTTGGATTAAGCTTCAAATTCCCTTCAGAAATACGTTTATCAAATGTATCTTCAACATCAGGGTAGAAGTCAAGTTCAACCTTTGACACATATTTGTATGTAGTGGTAGATGTAGGTGTTAACTTACCCGGAATAGGCCGCTCTGGTGAAAGAAACCCATCCACAACAACCTTTGTCTCCGAACTAGAGAGCTCCACGCCATCGAAATCAAAGCTGGACCTCCTTAGATTAGGGCATCGAGCCAATACATGGCCAGTTTCTCTGCACTTGTAGCAGCAAAAAGGCACCCTGTAGTAGTCTAATCTTTGTCTAAAAGTGTATTTGCCCTAGATAATCTCCACCTCTACAGGAAGACCCAAATTCATATCGAATTCAACCATGACCCGAGCCACCTTTTTATCCACACCAAACATGGAATTTTTGTCCGACCTAACAAAAGAACCAACCTTGTTCACCAACCCAATAAGGATATTTTTCGTCCATAATGAGATAGGGAAACTGGGAAGTAACATCCAGATGTGACGTTGGGTCTGCTTCTCCCTGAGGGGATCAAATGAAATATGCCATCGTTTTAAAATAGAAGAACCTCCTTGAAAAGCCATTTCTGTGACAAAATGGTCTCAACATTTTCTGCCAGTGGTAAATTGAACATAATCCATCCGTTGAGGATCAGTTTTACCCTCGGAGCCAGGCCCAGTATTGGGGTCCAAAACTTATTGACCCAGTCCAATATTTCTCCTCTAGATCCCGAAGAGAATTCTATGTGGCCCACAATGGCCCCACTAGCCAACATTTCAACACGGTCTAAGTTAGTGTTTTCCTCAATGAAGAATTGTTCCAGTCCCTCCCTGGCTTTGAGTGACTTCAAATGCCTCCTGCGTCTGGCCTTCTCCCCACTATGACCCTTCCTCCGATTACATTGTGGTGTCGAAAAACCTAGGTCTCCAAACTTACACGAGTCCTCTCCCTTCCTTCTGGAAACCTCCTCCAAACCCTGTTCGCAAAAAGAAACGGTTTCCATAGTCATGTTCCCAATTAAAAACCCTAGTAATCGGATGACTGGTCCCCCAAAGAATCCACCGGCAACTGCCAAAAGCCTTCAATCGATAAAGTGTGAGCCAGCTAAAAACCACAGTAATCCTTAAAAAAGGTTACTGAGCCATAGGACCATGATGGGTAATCTTGCCAAACCCAAAGTAGAGAAAACAATCGGAAAGAGATAGAAAGAGCCAGACGCCGATAAAATACCAAAAATAAAATTGTAACAAAAGGCAATCAAGAAAAAGACACGGGATAAAGCGACTACTGGAAAAAATGGATAAGTTTAGAACAAAATAGACTAAAAATGCCCGCAGTAAACTTCCCCCTTGACTCCAAGAAATACCGCAGACAATCTAGCCATCTTGTAAGCGAATCCAAATTCTGCAGTAAAAACCTTCAAACCCTAAACCCTTCCCCATCTCCTCATCATGTAATCCGCTTCAAAGGAGTTCAATTTTATGTGTACCATTGAGCAATAAGTTCATTAATAATTGGTCAACGCTAAATCAAAATTATGTAAGATGGGTCTAGTTTTTGTAGATTTGCAGTTTTGTGTTGAAGCATGAGTTAGGAAATAGAACAAGGTCGTAGATGTTGTGAGGAAGAGTTCTAATGTAGGCAACAATGAAGAACAAAACAATTGGTCCTGAGCAAATTAAAGGAATGTATGAGCATAAAAGAAATGTTAGATGGATTACAGAGATGTGTAGGAACTTGATAACACAAGTAAGAAAGACATAGCTGGAATATGTTATTCATGACATATACTTGTTTAGAGGAAAGTCATAATGTATCACAAGAGGTTCAATGCACAAGACATTGATTAGAGAATTACATAATGGTGAATTAGGAAGTCACTTTGGGTACAATAAAACTTTGCTCATGGAGTCTCACCCTCAAAGCCCTTACTATTCTAAGGACGGATTGATTGATTATGAGGAGTCATGCTTTTAAACAACTTCTCACTTGTTGAGTATGAGACATTTAAGGCTCAACCCTTAATGATATCTGACGAGGGTCAAATCACCAGGCTGAGCAATAAGCATATTTTATAATATTACTCAATCCAATTTCAAGTGACAAGCATCGTTTCATCTTTGACAATTACTTGGCCTCGAATGTTTAGATGGGTGGGGAAGGTCATATAGCGACTGGCAGCTTCCAAAAAATATGTTATGATATGGCAAACTTAACTGCATGTTACACTAATATAATTTCTTAAACAAATAGCAAGTTAAAAATGTCAAATTATGTAATAATTTCAACATTGGCAATTTCTACGATAATTATCACATACTCAAGCCACGACCACGCTAACGTAAAGTGAGAGGTAAGAGTTCCAAATGGAATGCCTCCAAACAACTTCCTTGTATACATATAATAAACCATACATACCATACTTAACATACATTTTAGTGGTTGCTTAGCCAATGTTTTAAAAGCCAAAATTAGCTCAAAATCGACCTAGTGTTAGACCAGGCTCTAATTGAAATCAGATCACAATCGGTCAACAACTTGGTTTATGAATTGGTTCATTAAAAAAATACATAAAATATGAAAATCTTAATGAAAATCATAATCCATTCCATTAGCATATCTAGCATATTACCGAGTTAACTAGCATAATGGATTAGGCCAAAAATAATAACGCATGGAAAAAAATGAGCTAAACTCTCACTAACGAGAACATCCATCATTAAAAAAATGGAATGAACACATGGTATCCACGAGCACCAGATCTTATCTAGAGCCTTTCATTAATTGAGTAAAATAGCCTACCATCCAAAGGTGCGTCTTCAGTTATCCTACCATACAAAGGTGTGTCTTCAATGATTTAGATAAAAGATTTCTCATCATTGACTAACAAAATTAATTATGCATTTTTATATTATTAACTAATTATTAATGCGAGCATGAAAATAAAATTATGTTTGCTATTATTATAAATAAATAAGTCTTAATGGTTTTCTTAATTGGTTGAACCATCCACCCAAGGCATCTTGTCGATAAAGGGCCTTAGTTTATAAGTTCAAATCCAATTCAGTCCCTCAAGATTACCAACAACTATTATGGCTGAAGATTGAGTGACCCTTCATTTGCATATTTTAGAGAAGAGGGGAGGGGGATCCCATGTTGCAATCCAACTTATAAATAATGTTTGATCAATGCCTAGCCCCTCAAATGCAGAACTATGTGTTCAATATTTAAATTCTTCATGGTTGTGCATATCTCACCAGCCTAGATCCAAATCCTAGGCTCTATNCACAAATTTTGGAATTTTTGTAACTTCTGGTTGATTTGGTTCGCCACAACTTCATTATAATATATAAGAAAACACATGTTTGTGTTAAAAAAAAAGATCATAACTTTTTAGTCGATGCTTTATTTTAAGTCTTATTTAACTCATTGAAAAGAAAACTAGTAGATTAGATTATATCCTTAGCTATTGGATACAACACCCTCGAAAAACACATAAAAAGGCCCCCCAAAAACATTAAAAAAACATGATCCAAAAGGTACTAAAGTACTAACCTCATAACCATTGATCACTAGATAAGAATGTATTACCTATATCAATATATATCACAACCAAAAATTCTAAAATATATAAAAATAACAAATTAATTTGTTAGATGGTAAATTCTAACGGATTTAATTAGAGTTTTGTTTGAAATAGAATAGTATTTTCCTAGTGTGGAATCGTGCATCTAACCATTTCCATCATTGTTCTACTCTTCTTTTAACCATGCTACTTTCAATTTTATTTTTTTTCCAGCGAAAAAAAATCATACTATTGGTATTCATATGTAGTGAATCAAATAGTACAAAAATGTATAAGCCTGAACAAGACTTATAATCAGTTGTATGTTGATACCTATTTCATCAAAGAACTAATAAACCCATCCCCATACATGTAGAAACAGTCACAGTTCATAAAAAAAACAAAAAACCATAAATACATCAGCAGTTAGATATCAAAGATCTGAATCAAACCAAAATTAGTCAACTTAGAATCTTGGAGTTCCTCCCATAGGATTTCCCCTTTTTCTCCTGTGTATGCAGCTTTGGAGAGCGTATCAGCCATGGAGTTATGTTGTCCGTAGATGTGATCAAAAGTGATATTGTCAAAGAGTTGAATTTTTTCTTTAATTTTGCTACACCATTGATAGAGAGATATAATATTTAAATTGTACTCTCCTCTAGCCCATTTTATGGTCACCCTTGAATCGCCAAAGACTACCAAGTCCGGTAGGCCGAAGTTATATGCGACAGTAAGCACACACCAGAGAGCAAGTAATTCAGATTTCATGTTTGTGCCTCGTCCGCAATTCAACTTCAGTGTAAAATAGTGTTCCTCATTTAGATAGATGACTCCACCCACAACACAAAGGCCATCACATGTTGCCCCATCAAAGTAAACAAACGGTTTATGCTGGGGAGGGCAGAAAGTGCTAAATCTTTTGCAAATTGACTTAATGCATTCAGTGCACTGTTCAGAGATCACCAAAATGATCCTGTTGAATGTACTTACAATGTTGGGAGCCTGATTTTAAAAAATAACTGCATTCCTGGTGTGCCAAATTGCCCAAGAGATTACTGCTGGCAAGAAGGGGAGCCCATCACAAAGCATGTGCCAATCAAGAGCACATCGATCAAGCGAACCAGTACCCCACTGAAGATTGATATTGTAATGTTTAATAATCTTCATCCATAGATTTTTGGTAAATCCACAATCCACAAAGATGTGAGTGGCAGATTCAGTACTATTAGAGCATAGATAACACATACTCGGGCCCGTCCACCCCCTTTTTGTAAGATTATCCCAGGTTTTCAACTCTCCACGCAAGGCAAGCCGCATGAAACACTTGATTTTTAGCGGGATCTTCCATTTCCACATAACTTTGAACAACCAATTGGTTGGATAAATGCAATTGTAATTGATAATTTCCTTATAAGCCAAGTTTGTTGTCACCATACCTGAAGTTTTGTTGTTATACCATATTAATTTATCTTTATCAAAAGATAATCGGCAACCTGTAGAAATTATTTTCTTGATGTGGTTATCCCATTATGTAGCAACATTGTCTGTGAAACCCATCTCCATCGCGCTGAGCCAATAAGATTGATTTGTATCTGCTTTGTTTTTCTTAATTTTGCTGAGTGTTGACGATCAAACTAGTGGAGGGTATTGATGATCTCACTAGACAAAATGTATTCATCCTCCATACCAGATATCAGGTCGATTCCAACTAGAATGTCTTTGCCATTACCAACCCTCCAGGTTAGATATTTCGCCATCCAGTTGTAAATTTTAATGAAGCCAGCCCAAATTGTGGATACACCTCTGGATTTCTTTAATGGATTCCTAATCCAGTTTAAAACACTACCTTTTACATATTTCACTGATAGTACCCATGTCCAAAGTGTAGATCCAAAGAGACCCCTTCACTGACTTTTCAATCTAAGCGCACAACTAAAAACTGACAAATTCTAGATCCCCCCAACTCCCACAGTTGACAGGTAATGCTATGGCCTCCCATCTAGTCATCACCGTTTTGGTATTTTTCGATCCCCCTATCCATAAGAAATTAAAGAACAGTCTTCTTAAGTAATTGATAATAGAACCAGGGACTTGATGGAGAGACAACCAATACATCGGTATACCAGCTAAGACTGATTTTACCAATGTAAGATGACCACCAATAGGCAGTAACCTGTAGGTCCAGTGATTTATTCTGTGTTCAACCTTTTGTAATAGCCACAGCTAATCGTTCTTCCTGTACCCATTTGGCTTCAGGAAATAGCCAAGGTACATGAAACCCTCCTCCAATTGTTGAAAATTATCTGGCAGAAAGTTTTTTAGTGAATCAATCTTATTGTTCTTAAGTCTGAAATGATAAATACATGATTTCCTGTTGCTCACCTTCATGCTGGAGGCATCACAAAATGTTGAAATAATATTCTTATACATCTGTCATTCATTATCAGAGTCTAAGCCTGCTAAGAGAACATCATCTACGAACAGCAAATGCGTGAGAGACAACTCAGGGGACAACTTTATATCTGTTATATTGCCTTCAGATTTTGTAGCACCAATCAATCTACTCATGCCCTCGATAATTAGCAGAAATAATAATGGAGATAATGGGAAGCCCTGTCGGAGCCCACAAGAGATTTTGAAGAAGTTAGATGGTGCCGCATTTATCAATACTGCAATACTTGCAGTAGTCACACAAGCCATAATCCAGCGTAAAACCAAAGGTGGAATACCAATTTGTATAATAATTAACCGCATAAAATCCCAATCAACTCTGTCATAAGCTTTATCCATATCCATCTTGAGCATCATGTCATTCATATTCTTCTTCTTGAATGATTGGATAATCTCCTGAGTAATGCCAATGGCATCAATTATCTGATGGTCTTTTAAAAAACCAAATTGTTCAGCAGAAATGTTCCCAGACAAAATAGGCTTCAATCTATTTGATATGATCTTGGAAATTAATTTGAAAGCCAAGTTGCAGAGAGCAATTGGCCGGAAATCCCCGAAAGAAGAAGGCTTGCTTTTATTTGGAATTAAAATGGGAAAAGTTGAGTTGATACCACCAGAGATGTAGCCTTCAGTACGAGAAAACTCCACCATTTTCAGTATATCCTCCCCCATCACATCAAAAAAATGTAGAAAGAGTTCTACTGTCCAGCCATCAGACCCTAGACTTTTTTCCTTGGAAAAACCTTTTAGGGACGGTTCTATTTCCACCAATGTCACTTCTTTCCCTAATTCCTCTGCTTCATGTTCATTGATAAAAACAGGGAAAAGCCTCACAACATTTATTTGAGTAAGCAGGTCATAGTGACCGGGATCAGTATATAGATTACCAAAAAAACCTTTAGCAGCATCTTGTAATTCTCCAAGACCAGAGACAATGTTTCCATTGCCATTAAATAGGTCCTAGATTGCATTTGTGTTCTTTTGGTGAGAAGCATATGAATGGAAGAACTTTGTATTTCCATCTCCGTGGTTAATCCATGTGGCCTGACTTTTAAGCCTCCACTCCTTCTCATCCCGAGGCAATAAATCCCCCTTTTTTCTGCTCATATAATTTAACTTTGTCAAAGTCCACCTTATCCATCCTTCCTTCACAATTCCTGAGATGTATCTCCTGAATTTGTTCTTCAAGCAGCTTGAGTTCAGTAAGATCAGACTTTTGTTTATTTTTGATCCATTTTGTAACTATAACCTTGTTGTAGTCCTGAGGTTCATGTGGTTACCATAGATACATCATATATTGTTAAGCAAGCATACACATAGATACAGATACAAGAGACGAGACAGATAGAGAGAACATAAGCCTTTGTATTACCCAGCAAGAGCAAACACAACATAGAACCAATCTAACTAGTACATTGGCTCAACAGCCTAAATATATATGCTTTTGGATACAATTACATAATCATATGTCGGTCTAACCGACCGACCCGACCTATACTGGTCAACGCGACATGTCGACATATACTACAAGTGGTCGGGCGGAGGGCCTAGTCGACAGGATGACC
>NWUY0300002386.1:6359-17862 GCA_004151065.3 Larix sibirica | reverse complement strand
TAAAAATTGTTCATAACTGGGCTAATATTGATTCACGCCCCCCTCTTGGTATTAAATAGATTCCAACATAAGATAGAAACATGTGGAACAATTTTATATTAGATCTTCATGTATGTCACATATGCCTGGTGGATAGGGAGGATGAGCTAATATGGTTTAGAAATGAAAAAGGAGGTTCATACACTCCTATCCCGGGATATAGATTTATCTGAGAGGAAGAAGACCATCCAAATCCTCCTTGGTGGATTCCTATGATATGGAATCTAAAATCTCCTCTCAAAGTCAAGTTATTTATGTGGTTAGATTTATCTAACAAAGTGCATGTTTGGGAAGTCATGATTAAGAGATTTTGGATTGGTATGGGATGGTTCCCTCTGTGCAAGGAAAATAATGAAATCATTAAGCACCTAATTATAAATTGTCCATACTTATTGAGGATGTGGGAATATGTATCTCAGCTAAAATGAATACAATTTACTTGGCATGGTTATGATCTAGTACATGATTCTTTACTTACTTGGCTCAAGAATAAGGATTATAAGTATTTTTTGTCTCTTCCAGCCTTAACGATATGGGGATCTTGGTTGGCCAGAAACAAAGAAATATTTAATGATTTAGTCACTGACCAATTGTATATGCAACAAAGAGTTTGGAAATCCTTAGTTTTTTCCCACAGGATGATGGTCCTCTCAAAGCTCGTAGGGTGGAGGAGGATATCATTGATAAGTCAGGAATTTGGGCTTACTTTGATGGGTCCACCCAAGGACAATGTGCTAGAGGTGGAGCATGAAGTATATTTTACTTGAATGGTCATCACTAGATAAAGTTTGTTGTTGGAGCGCATCAGAGTACTAACAATCGAGCTGAAATGTTGGCCTTAAAGTTGATCATGCTTCTTGATCATTCTAAAGGGTTTTAGAAAATTCAGATATTTAGAGATTTGACACTAGCAGTAGATTGGTTCAGAATGAAGAGACTGCCAAAGAATATCCTTTTACTTCCCATCTATGAATAACTAGTATGTATTTCAGGCATGTTTTAGGTATCTAACTTTCAACATAATTATAGAGAAAGAAACTCTTAAGTTGATCTTTAGTCAAAGAAATGATTACAGGTGGGTGATGGAATTTGGCACCATTGGGAACTTGTTAATGACATTATACTGGAACATGATCCAGGACCACATCCTAGATAAGCAATACTTTGTATATGCAGGGTTGGAAGAAGAACACTCCTGTAGCTAAAATCCATTATCTAAGGAATTATAGAATTATCATTTTATGGGGATATTTTTGTTTTTGAATATGTGACTTTGCCACTCTATTTCTAGTTCAAGAACTTTATGCACAGGAAACACTAGAAAACTAGTGATTTTATACTGTATTTTTTTCTTAATTGTGAATTTTGATCGTAGGTGATGGCTAATATGCAAGACAAGGCACTTTGTGTCTCTAAAAAAGGTGATTTATTTTAATATAATGAATTGTGATCTTTGTTATGGGGAAAATAATACTAATGCACATCAATGATTCATGAATAATAACGTAATATAAAATCATAATAAGTTGTTTTTGTTGTCATTTTGCATCCAACGTTTCCTGTGATTTTCACGACATGGGTTACACCCCTCCTGCGGATCTTAAATTTGTCAATTTTAGAGGAGATTAATGCCCATGGGTTTTGGTCTAACGAAAATCATGCTCCAGCGAATGGGAACAGAGGGACATGTCTCGAGTTCAAAACTCACCCGGGTAAATTTGGGGGGAGATTGTTGGAATTTGTGTCCAGTACTCCCTATGAGTTTCGTGACATGGGTAACCCCTTCTCATTTATCTTAAATCTGGAAATTGTAGCGGAGATTAACGCATATGGGTTTTGGTCTAACAACAATCGTGCTCCAACAATTTTGGATCAATATAATTTGAAACTATAAATTTGTTTTTTGAGGTAAAAAAAATAAAATCAGAATAAGATCTTGATGGTTAATATTGAATGAATATTGACAAATCTGTGCTATGAGAATGAGAGTTTTGTTAAAGATCAGGTTGAGAAAATAAAGGATACAAGTACCTTATGGGAACCCATATCCATGAGGGAATGTTCACAAGGTCTTCTAGATATGGGCTAATGATAGAAAAGTACGTCCACCAAATCTATACGATATAACCTAGACTTATCTATACCACTTGAGGCTTGAGCTATGCAGATAATGGATGACTACAAGCCATATAAATGTCAAAATTTTAATGGAATCTTGGATCAATATTATGACTTTTGATTCCTACTACAATCACCCATGTGTTGAGTTAATATACCATCCATGAGGCATAAAAACTAATCTTAACAGAGGAATTGATTAGTTATTTGGACATTATGAGAGGGAAAACTGGACTACAATTGAAGAAATGTTGAAGGAGGATAGTTGATGATTTATGGATTTTATTTGTACTAATAAACATTGCTACATAATCATTTTGTATTGAAATATTTAATGCTTGTAATTTCATCACAATTACCGGTTAAGAATTGACATAGATATATTTTTATTTCAAAATGATAAAAAAAACAAAACAAAATATATTAAAATATAATAAGTAAATTACGATAAAAACATTAGAATAACTATACCATAAGAATAATATACATATATAATACTAAAGGCGATAACATGAATAAGATAATTAACCTCGTCAACATAAATACAAGGGATTAATTTAATATTATGTTCTACGTTTAAAAATAAAGATGTCAACCACTTGTTAGGGTTCATGATAATTAAAAATAAAATATATTTAGGAATTGACATAGATATATTTTTATTTCAAAATGATAAAATAAACTAAACAAAATATATTAAAATATAATAAGTAAAGTATGATAAAAACATTAGAATACCTATGCCATAAGAATAATATACATATATAATAATAAAGGCAATAACATGAATAAGATAATTAACCTCGTTGACATAAATAAAAGGTATTAATCATATATTATATTGTATGTTAAAAAATAATCATGTCAACCGCTTGTCAAGGTTAATGATAATTAAAATAAAATATATTTAAGAATTCATATAGATATATTTTTATTTCTAAATGATAAAACAAACCAAACAAACTATATTAAAATATAATACGTAAAGTATGATAAAAACATTAAAATACATATACTATAAGAATAATATATATATATGTAATAATAAAGACAATAACACAAATAAGATAATTGGCCTCGTCAACATAAATAAAAGGGATTAATTTAAGCCCGTGGGGGTAGCTCAAGTGGTTAAGTTGAAATGTTTTGTAAATGGCAGGTCAAGTGTTCGATTCCCCCTAACTTGCATATCTGCCATGGATCAGGTGTGTGGGTGCACCTAGGGGTATAGTGGTAGCGGGATTGGATCCCTGGACCCCGTGTCACGCGNGCCTGGTTAACTTGACCAGGAACCCTAGTCAAATGACTAGGGTACCATTCTCTCTGAGAATGGGTCTCGCAGCTGCACTAAAAATCAACAGGGAGCAGACGAGTGCACTACAACATCATCATCAGAACCTTAGCGTCTAGCGAATCCAGCTTGACTTTGATGATTGAAAGATAGATCCTTAGGGCTCGTAAATTGTGTTGAGTTGTCCTACATCGTCGAAGCTGTACCTCGAGCAAGGAGTAGACCCAAGGGGCTCAATCCCCTCTAACCCCTAGCTTTGGGAAGTAACAAATGTAGTCATAACCTAGTACGCCATGTAATTCGTATCCATTGGAATATCCTGGGGCACATGATCATAACTAGGTTCAACTACGCATCTAGTAGAGTTTGGCAGAGGTGGAGGCAGAATGAAAGAGATGCTTAGCGATAGATCCCTAAGCCCATTGACAATGGGAACATTAGAACTAGGAATACGAATCTCCATGCCGGATGGGAAAGGGGAAGAGGGATCTCGAGCAGACAATGAAACCTTGTCACTAGACCCACCAGCGCGTGGACCAGAAATTGACACAGAAGGATTGATGGCCTCCACCCTATCGGACGACAGACTCCTATCAAGAATACATCTCGTCTTATCTTTCAAGCACACTACACATCACAATTGAGCCATTTTCAACTCTATTATATTGTTAGAGGGATGGGAGAACATACCTCGTGATTATAAATTAGTGAGAGTCAATGAAGAATAATATGCCAAATAGTCTAATAATGGTTCATTGTGTATATAAAATGCTTTATCATAATAACATACTATACAACAATAAAAGGAGCCACTAAATTTTTTTTATACATTCTTACAATAGAGATTATACACATTCTTACAATAGAGATGACCCTGTAGCTCTTTATAGAATAGGTGATATTTTGCCCAATTTCCCATGTATAACCACATCACCAAATCATATGTTCATGTCTACTTAATGATTATATCGAGCTCTTTCTTTATATCTGTTCTCACTCATTGCACATGTGGGCCTTTATTAGTTCGACCCTAAATACATATACATTTAACTCCATATATACCCCCTTGATGTCATATTATAGTGCTTTCCTTTGAAACACTGTCGTTGAAGCTTTGCAGTGGAAGGGTTTTACATGTGATGAAACCAAGTAATATGATTTCCTTACAATTCTTCTCTCTTGCTGCAAATGATGTGATCCATCCATCCAAATTGAATTACTTTTAGTCTTAAATTCTTAATTGTTGAAACTCCATATATACCCCCTTGATGTCATATCATAGTGCTTTCCTTTGAAACACTGTCCTTGAAGCTTTGCAGTGGAAGGGTTTTACATGTGATGAAACCAAGTAATATGATTTCTTTACATTTCTTCTCTCTTGCTGCAAATGATGTGATCCATCCATCCAAATTCAATTACTTTTAGTCTTAATCGTTGATTATTGGTGCTTGCATGTTTTTCTTTCCTTTGATTCC
Organism: Larix sibirica; assembly: GCA_004151065.3. Taxonomy (NCBI): domain Eukaryota; kingdom Viridiplantae; phylum Streptophyta; class Pinopsida; order Pinales; family Pinaceae; genus Larix; species Larix sibirica. Next base: position 12,939 of record NWUY0300002386.1, on the reverse strand, counting down.
ATATATTGTAGCTTCTCCAATTTGTTTAATTGTTGGTCTATGATAATATCTTGTCCATGGATAATATTGATTATTCCATTTTCTTATTAGTAATGTTGATGCCGGTTTTCTCTATACTTCAAACTATTTTGGCAAACGAGAATGTTGATATAGTTTAATTTTTGATGTTTTTTCTTCATTCTATATCCCAAATATCCCATATCATCACTCATTGTTTCAACGACAATGGCATCATTTATCCTCCATTCTTGGTCTTCGATTATTTTAGTTTTTGAGACAATAGTATCATATTGGACATAAACACTAGAGCTTAACTTCTTTAATTATTTTTCCTTTTGAATCTTGTGTTCTTTCTACTTTTGAAGTTGCAATATGATGCAATCTATCAAATTCTTGCATCCTTCTTTAATTTTAGATTTCATTTATGATTTCACCTCATTAACGTTTAGGGCTTCGTCAACCTTACAAATTTTTTCTTCCAATCTCTTGGTAGTATTATTTTCAATGTTTTTGGTATTATCTTCATCCTTATTCTCCGATTTAGATTTAGACTCTTGCAGTTGCTTTTCATATTTTTAACATCATTAAAAAGTTCTTGGTTATGCTCACACAACCGTTTGATTTCATCTTTAATTTTCAATTTCTTTGTTGGCTCATCCTTTTCTTGTCTTTATTTCTTAACCGCCTTCATTTTTGTTTTGTTTTATTAAGGGATTGAATTTCCTTTGCAATCCTAAATATTCCATATGATCAATTTTACCTTTATCTTCATCTATCCCAAATGTAGGTATTACCATTAGTTTTTATTTGGCGTTTAACCATAACCCTCACCCTCACCCTTACCCTCAGATTCTTATTATTTAACCTTTTGTATTTATCCCAATTTGTATAAATAACTTTACAAACATATTCTAATCTATTTCTTCTTTCCAATAGCTTTTGAATCACCTCAATCAAACCTTTCAATCAAAAGTTTGGCCAATTTTAACTTAATGCACTTTTAAAAATCCTAAGTTTTGAGACTGTCTTGTTGGTCAAGCTTGCACCCAATGTAATGCCGTAGTATTTGCACGAATGAGTAAATTTTTTGCCTGCAATATCGCGATTTCTTCTTTCCAATGTGATAGGTTTCACTAAATTATGATGTGTCAAGAAAAAATTATGATAACCTTCGTAGAACTTGCCGATTTTGACTCCTTTAGAGGAGTGAACTTGTACAATATTCTACAATTCCAATTTTACTGTTTTGATTCTAAAATTTGGACTTGAAACACTTTGGTTCATCTTCTTTCTTTCCTAGACCACTAGTGAAACTTGAACTTGATTTGGAGCTTTCTAGCTTCAAATATGACTATTTGATTGAGAACTCTTGTTTGAGACTAGTTAAAAACCTTGACTTCCATGTCTTGTAATTTCAAAAGTATAACAAACCATATTATGAAATTATACCTAACGTAATTCATTGTGTCCTCTACACTGAAAATTTTGTTCCTTTAACATTTTAAAAAAGAAGTTAGAATTAAAATGGTAAGATGACTTATTTGAAGGAGTCAAACCAATGACCCCCTGCTTTGATAGTAAATGTTATATATACCAAATATTTAAATTGACATAATAAATCAAAGTACTCACAATGTACACATGATGTGAACATGGATCGCAACTCCAAATTATAGAGATGAGTTACAAAATAATTACCTATAGAATGCGAGAACCTCCTCCAAATCCCCCAATACCTCCATATAACCAAATCATATGTTTATGTTTCCATAATGACTATTTTAACATCTATATATACATATTCTTACTCATTACACATGTGAACTCTTTCTTTACCATTACCTTGTAGGTAGTAGGGGGAGAAGAACTTCTAGGTTATACAATATTGTGTAAATAGTTCTTTAACTTTAAAGAAGTAAAATTGGGTATTATTATTTGTGATGATAGTACTTGAGACACCGAATTAATAGATAAGATGATAGTGAATGAAGTAAGCTATGACACCCCCTTAAATATTAGTGAGCGACATGGCTTTAACCCATTTCATGAAGTAAGCAGTAGTTTTTATGACAAACTTATNTAAAGAAGTAAAATTGGGTATTATTATTTGTGATAAGTCGACCTCTATTAATATAATTTTATCCCATTACATATACATTTAATCCCACATATACCTATCTTAGTACTACTGATAAACACAATAAACACAAAGATGGATGATAAATGGTATCTATCGATTGAGCCTCGCGAGAGTCCTAACACCCTGTCTTGTCTCCCTTCATGATAAAACATGTTACTGATTGACATCCACTACATAGGAACTATAATGTAATGGAAGGGTTGTGAAAAAAGATTCCCCCTATTTACCTTTAATACTCCTTTGTCCAAGCCCACACCTAACTTGGAGATTGGCTCTAGAACTATGCTCGCAAAATTTGAAAGAATGCATCTTTTGCGAAGTCTTGGGTCAATGCAAAAGGAAATGTTTGATGGAACAGAGACCTTATTACAACCAATGAATCACCAACTACGGTTGTGTAATGTACCTCTTTTTCCTTGATCAACTCCAGGCTTTGATAGATTGTGGTATTTTCCTTAGCCTGATTGTTGGTGATTGTTTTGAATCCCTTGACCAATTTATTTTTAATTTTACATTGTAATCATATATGATATTCTTGGACATGCCACCTCTTTATATATATATATAATTGTTTATATGAACAAATCATTTTGATTATTATTATTATTAGTGATTATTTAAATGTATAAAGTATAACATTTTAAAATAAATGAAGAAATAGTTACATAGTAATAAAGGATTGATTGAGATTACAAATGATGATGATGATGAAGTTATCATGGATAATGGACATATTATTTGGTTTGTCACACCATACTAAAGAAAATTAAATTATTGGGTTGTCAAATTTTATTAGAGAAAATTAGATCGTTTTGTTATGTTGTTTTTAAAATTAAATAATTTGAAAATAAAATTACCGAGTGTATGCTTTTTAAGTAGTAATCTATATATATAATTTTTCTTTTCTCGTTCAACATGGATGAGGTGTTAAATGTGATAGAACGTTAATAAATTAAAATGAGAGAATTATAATAAAAAATAACATAATAATAAAATTAATTAGTATAGATTTATCGTTAGGGCCCCATCCCAACCTGTCTACTTTGGGGTACATTGGACTTAATCAATTTATTAATATGAGATCATCTTCATTGAATGATGCCTATTAGGTAGTTATAAGGTAGTTACTCAATGTAAAATGGTCATTTTTATTAAATAAGGCCCACTATGTAGTTGATACTCATTAGTGAAGGGACAAAAATTTGTTAAGGTTTTTCTAAGATAGAAACTATTTAGATAACTAGTAGGCTATCCAATGTTTTTGTCGAGTTGCTATTATATTAGAGCTCTGTTCAATAGGAGGTTGCCCCTTTGAAGAGGCTCGTGGAAATTATTCTCTCTTTTCTAGCTTGTTAATACAAGGGTTATATTCTGTAAGTTCAATATCATTGTCTCTCTTATTTACTTTTCTATGGTTTATATTTCTTGAAAATTGCTCATAATCAATGTTTTTATGGGTTAAGTACTTTACAACCCTCTTAAACTATTTTGAGCCAGTGGAATAGGTGGGTGGCCACCAATATCCATCTGGATCAATTGTCCCCCCTTGTGATGAAATGGTCCCTATTGCATCAAGTTTGTCCTTCATATGGGGAAACTTGTTGAATTTGACTAATGGTTAGTCACTTTCCTTGGTGAAGGAATTATCCTACTTTGACGACCCGATGGAGTTGTATGTTTTGTTGATAGGTGCCTTTTATCTTAGTGTCCATGATCTAGTTGACTATAACTTCTCAATGCATTCAAGGTTGAATTTTGTAGGGGATAAGTGCTTGACCACCTTCGAGGTGTCCAATAGAGGTGGAAAATATGGTTGAAGCAACTCCATATTAAATATAGGGTGCAAACCAAGGAAATGAAGAATACTTAATTAAAAGTCATTCTAACCCACAACCTTGGTGTTGGTCTGGAGCCCATATCGAGGTGGTCTGAGCTTTTAAGGGGGGCTCTCGAGGAACTCTTTTTGCATGTGTAACTACACCTTATCACCAACTTGAAATTTGCGTGGAACCCGATGTTGATTGTGTCGTTGCTTATATTGCATTGGATTTTTACAAATGTCATGAACTTGTTAGATGTGCTGGATTTTTCAACAAATTTGGATGCTTATTTGCCTTCAATTGAGCATTTGAGGACTCTTCTTGTGTGTATATAATAGGAATATCTATGTCAATCATGGTTAATGGATTGAACCCCAAGCACACTTGAAAATTGATGTGGCCAATAAAGCTGCAAAGGGATCTATTGTAGCTATGTTGAAGATAATGGAGGGTCTCATATCATGTATGTAAACACTTGGAGTTATGCATTCTCAAGATACACCCAATAATCTTGTTGAAAACCTCTATCTAGCCATCAATTTTAGGGTGGAAGGAAGTTGATTTGGTCAACTTGGTGTCCATTAGGGCCAAAAAGTACTTAGGAACCTATTGTCCCTATCTAAAATAATGGTCCATGGTAGCTCAAAATGAACCCAAAAATGCTCGAAGAAGGGATTAGTAGTGGATTTTGCTGTGATACGCTTCTTACAAGGTGCCAAAATGCCCATCTTAGACAACTAATCAATAACAAAAAATACATAGTAATTACCATGCTTGCTTAAGGGTAGGCCTGGCATGTAATCCATGTAGGTCAACTCTTAGGGCATGTTTGGGGTAGGTAGAGGAGTATACAACCATTGCTTCTTGATGACATGTTTAGTGGTGGCACAAGTGGTGTACAATTTGACACTTGCTGACGTCCCATAGGAGATTTGGCTAGTATAAGTAATCATGCAACATTGCCACTATCTTCTCCACATTGAATTTCTCTTCCACTTGACTGTAATGTGCCTCCTAAATAAACTTCTCACGCTCTCTTGAAGGAACATAGATATATCTCATAGGGCATAGAAGCACATCTTGGAGGTGAAATTCTAAACTTGTTTACCTGTGCCCAATGTTTGATAGGTAGTCATGAAGTCAGTGTCACCATCATACAATTGGGGCCACGTGGAAGTATGATGTCCACAAGAGTAGCATTGTAGTTAGCACCACAATGTGGAGGTTTGGATTAAACAATCTATAACTTGGATTATGTCGTGCTTCCTATACTGAATGTTTACGTTGAATTATTTTAGGTACGTGGACCACTTTTGATGGTGGTGATTTTGTAACTTTTCTTATGTTTGCATGATTTGTAGGGCCTTGTGATTAGTGTGGATGATCATTTCCTTTTTCAAAATATAACACTTCCATTATTGGCATGCCTGCACATTGCAATACATCTCCTTATCATAGGTAGGGTACCTATGAATTATGTTAGAGAGATTCTCACTATGATAGGCCTTCAAGTGTCCATGTTGAGTGAGGATTGCATTAATTTCTGAAGCATTTGTCTCAAACTTGAAGGGATAATAGCATGTGGACTAGTGCTGAACATAGGTGACATTTCAAATCCTTGAATGCTTTCTGTTATAACTCAACCCAAACAAACTTTAATTTGTTTCCACCTTTGGTCACTTGGATTAGGGTCTAAGTGATATGAGAGAACCCCAACATGAACATGCAGTAGTATATTGTGGCCTAAGAAAATTTGGAGCACTGTTAGCGTCTTTAGGGTTTGCCAATCGTGAATGGCTTGGATCTTGTCTGGATCCACGTGCACACCATGGTCATCTATGATAAATCCAATATATTTAATTTTGTGCATGCCAAATGAGCACTTCTCTAAAATTGCCTTAGCTCATTTTGTAAGCCTCTAAGGCAATTTTGATGAAGATGAGGATATAATCCAAATATACAACTATAAACGAATTTGTGAATGGTTGTAAGATATTATTCAGCATCTTCATGAATGTTGTTGGGGCATTAGTCAATTCGAAAGGCATGACCAACCACTCAAAAAGGCCTTCTTTGGACTTGAAGGTAATCTTCCATATATTAATTTTCTTAGTTATCACTTGCTGATACCTTGACTTTAGAACAATCTTACTAAAAAGTTTGGTACCCTTGAGCTAGTCAAGAAGAACATCAATCTGGGGGTTTGGTATAGTTCTTTATTGTGATTTTGTTGAGATCTATAATTAATACAAAGTCATCATGCCATGCTTTTTCTAAATTGGTACAATTGAGATTCTACAAGGTGAGGAGATTGTTCTATTGCAGCCCCTCTGAATTAGCTCTTGAATTTGGTATTTAATTTATTCACTCTCTAGAGGAGAGCGTTTGTATAGAGGAGAGCATTTGTATATTGGACTATTAGGTAGAAGAACACTAGTTGTCAAATCAATTGCATGCTATACTTGATAGTGTAGAGGCACCCTTGTAGGTGAGGCAAATGTAAATTTGTATTGTTCCACTATCTTGTCTACTTGCCTCTATGATGTAGAGACACCCAACTGAGAGACCCTGACAATCATGGTGATCTTCTATGTCATGTCCCAAATTTTGCATTGGGTCA
>NWUY0300002384.1:28638-47345 GCA_004151065.3 Larix sibirica | reverse complement strand
TAGGAAGCTTCTTTCTAAGCTTTTTGAGCATAGGAAAAAAATTACAACAATACAAATAAACTGTTTCTTTTATCTTATAATTCAATAAACCATAATTTATCATCATCATTATCGTCATTATCATTGTTGTAGATTAAATCTTTAAGACAATTCTAGAATATATATATAGCTTGGGGGAGCGGAATGGAGCTCTGCAAAGGAGGGTGCGAGGTCGCAGATGAGAGACAGTCAGGCGGACGAAGGTGGGCGTGCAAACCTTTTTTAATTTTTTGGCATAGTCATTATGAATGGCAATGGGTGGACCGTACCTCGCAAAATTCCAGTTAAGAGGATAGTTACCTCCATCGCACACAGGGCTTACAGGATTGATCGAAGGCTGGACCATACCCTAAAAGCATGCAGATTGATGAAGTGGATTATGAAACGGAAATGGAGGGGCAGACACGTCCCATTTTTGTACAGATAAGGAGGTCATGTCGAGGGTTATGATGACGTCGTGGAATGAGGAAGTACGTCCAGTGATCCCCCCATGATAAGCATTCAAAGCAGATGCGAGCAAGCAGTACAGGGTGACATCAGTCCAAATTTTAGCGGAAAACTGCAGAAATATTTCAAATGTATTAAACCAAAGAAGGGAGGTCTAGAATTAGCAGTAGGGAAGGACATTAAGCTTGAAGAAATACCGAATTACCTGTCACGTGCACTGATAGGGAGGTTATGTGGCAAGGTGGCGAGCAGAGAAGCACTCCAAAACTGGATAGAAGTCAATTGGAGAGACTTCCTGGGCTATTTACCATATTTTCACGTACTTCCAGGAGGTTGGTTCCTGGTTAAATTGAGAAACAAAGAAGACTGCCCGAAAATGTTAGCTCATGATTGGAGATGGGGGCCCTCGGTGTTAATTCTGTAGAAGTGGAAAGTGGACTTCAATGCCAGGAGAGAGCCCCACTACCTGAAACAAGTCTAGGTAATATTCCTGGGCCTCCCCATGGTCTTTTGGCAGGAACCTCTACTGAAGGAAATTGGAAATAAGTTGGGTAGCTTCGTATCCCTGGAGCAAGATTGGGAGACAAAGATTGATCGCAGGTGCCTCAAAATGCTGGTTGAATTAAATCTCAAGGAAGGATTGCTTGAAGATATAAAAATTGAGTTGTTTGAGAGTTATTGGGTACAGTGGCTAGACTATTGGAAACTCCCATTTCTCTATTTCAATTGCATAAGAGTGGGCCATCTACAGAAAGAATGCACAGTACAAAAGGAAGTCACCCGAACAAGAAAGGTTTGGATTCGGAATGAACGAAACCACCCCAGAACAGAAGGAATTAATAGACAAAGATAGGAGGAAGCAACAGAAATCCCATGTAAAGACAAAGAACCAATAGTGACAAGAAATTCTTCAAAATAAGGAAAATATTTGAAAAAGGAGGAGGTCCGTCAAGCCCTTTTGCCACAGAAAGAACCTGATAGCGCAGAAAAAGAACATTCAAGTGAATTGATAGGATTCGAGTTGCCAAATGACGAGAGTGTTCATCACGCACACCAAGGTAATCACTAGGCCTTAAATTTGTCTTTAATTTCCAATCAACTTGTTCTTCAAATTTCAAGAAAAGATGATATAGCTCCCTCAGTAGCTGATAAAAATGAGTACTTGTCTACTTATGAACAAAGGGTTAAGATTTCAAAACCTCTTAGTACTGTCATTCAAAAGAGAGAGTATGAGCTTAGATAAAAAAACACTCTTACAACAGAGGAAAGCTCATGCTTAACAATAAATTTAAACAGCAGACTGGAAGAAAATTCTCTTTATCAAAAGTTCAAAAACAAGCAACTTTGGACATTAAACTCGGGAAACAGAGTACTATAAACCGGGCCCTTAGAGTGGAATTGGCCCCATCCGAGGTTATAACATGATCCTCCTCTCATTCAATGCAAGGGGTTTAGGGGGGACCTCCAAAAAAAATGCCCTCAAAAGACTGGTGACTTTGACCAAACCATCAGTCCTATTGATACAAGAAACAATGGTGAAAGGAAGTAAAGCAGAGGAAATCTTATCCGGTTTTTTAAGGGATTGGAAGATCAAATCGATGGATGTTGATGGGCATTCCGAAGGATTAGTTACAGCATGGAGAACAGGAATGGATTTGATATCAGCAAACTCCTTAAAATCGGTGTTAGAGACAAAGATAAAGGATAATGAAACGGGAAACATCTTCACCATCTTAAATGTGTATGGTCCCTTTTATGATAGAAAGACATTTTGGGAAGAGCTGGGAAATTTAGGTTTGCTCAAGATACCAAATGTTATTATGGGAGGGGACCTAAGCCTCACTCTCTATGCCAAAGAAGTGTGGGGTAAGAACGCCAAAACAGACTCCTTGAGTTCTTATTTCATCAATTTTTTTGAAAAAAATGGACTGATAGACATCCATCCAACTAAATTGGAACCAACTTGGAAAAATAAAAGAGGAGGAGAGCAAGACATATCCAAAAGATAGGATCGTTTTATGATCTATGAAGGGTTAATAAATGGTCGGTTAATTATCCAATCCTCAATTGAATTTGGAGGCCTCTCATATCAGAGACCAATCATCTTATCAGTTCAAACTCCAGAGAATAAACCCCCATCTTCATTCAAATTTAACCCTTTATGGATCGAAAAAGAAGAATATAAAGCTAAGATTCTGGATTCTTGGAATCCTTTAAACTCTTCTTCGAACTCCTCCTATATGCAACAATTTGTAGACAACCTAGCCGGAGCCAAGAGGGTGTCTAAGGATTGGGAAAGGAAGCAAAAGAAGGAAGATCAGGAAGAATTAAGAGAAGTAGAATCCAAATTAAAGGAGATCTACTCTTCTGCAAAAAATGGTATATTCTTTGAAGATGAGATGGTGACTGTTAAGCAACTAGAGGGAAAGCGAGATACTTTGATATCTAAGGAAGAATAGGTATAGAGGTTTAAAATTAGGGCTATCTGGATCGCGGAGGGAGATAACAACATAAAATTCTTCCACAAGTATGCCAGTCATAGAAAAAATATAAACACAATCTCTGAAATTAAGAATGAGGAGGGGGGACAATGGTTAGAACCTTTCAAGATAAATCAAATGTTGTTGTAAAACATTATGCTTCCCTATTCATAGAGCCTTCAGGTTTCCCGATTTCTGAAATCTTAGAGGTTTTAAGGTTGTTTCCCAAGTTAATCAGTGAAGAGATGAGTAAGGCTTTATTGGAAGTTATTTCAGAAGTGGAGTTAACTCAAATTGTCGATTCCTTCCATAAAGGAAAGAGTCTTGGACCTGGCGGCTTCAACATTGAATTCTATTTGGGATTCTATGAAGATATCAAGGATGATCTCCTAAAAGTTGTACAAGAATCGCAGAGATCAGGAAAAGTGTTAGGCTCCTTCAACTCTACCTTCATAACTTTGATCCCCAAGAAACAGCAGAACAAATCCTTTGATGATTTCAAACCAATTGCATGCTGCAATAAGATCTATACGATAATTGCAAAAATAATCGCTCAAACGTTAAAACCAATTCTAAGTGAGTTGTCATGGAGGAGCAATTTGGTTTTTTGTATAACAGGAAGATACATGATGATGTCTCTCTTGCGCAGGAAGCTTTTCATTCTATAAAAAAGAAAAGCAGAAGGCCTTTGCTTTAAAATTAGATCTGTCTAAGGCTTATGACATAGTAAGTTGGACTTTCCTAGGTCTCCTTCTTATTCATATCGGAATGCCACTAGAAGTCACTGATTGGATAATGGGTTGTGTCCAATCCACTTCCTATGAAATTCTAATTAATGTATCCCCTTTTTCCTTTTTCAGAAATTCAAGAGGAATTCGACAAGGTTGTACTCTATCCCCATTCCTCTTCATTTTGGTAGTAGATGCACTGAGTAGGTTGATACATGATGCTAAGAGAAGTAATAGAGTAGAGGGGGTAAAAGTTACATGCTCAGAGGAATTAACTCATACTCTATTCATCGACGATGTCCTCATTTTCGGGAATGGCAGCATCTTGAACTTAAAATACTTTGATTTAATCTTGACTCTATACCAGAAGGCCATAGGAATGAGGAAAAACACAGAAAAATTTGTCTTGGCGCATAATGAACTCTTAGAGGAAATTCTAAAGTCAGCAAAAGAGATACTATCTTTCCCATCGATCTCTTTGACTAGAGGATTAAAATATCTTGGGTTCTTTATGAAGCCTAATTGTTATTCCTTCCAGGACTGGCTTTGGCTCTATGAAAAGGTAGAAAAACGAATCTCCTTATGGACGAATAGATTTTTATCACAAGGAGGTAGGTTGGTTCTTTTGAAAGCAGTGCTTCAGAGCATACCAGTATACTGGGCAGCCATAGCTTACATCCCAAAAGGAATATTGGTTAAAATAAGGAAAAAGAGTTTTTCTTTCTTGTGGACGGAAAACAAGCAAGCTAATGGTATTCCTTTAGCCCAGTGGAAGGCTCTCTCTCAACCCAAGAAACTAGGTGGTTGGGGAATTAAGGATTTGGATTTATTTAGCAGAGCCCTAGCTGCCAAGACCTTATGGAGAATCACTCAAAGACCAAACTCCTTGTGGGGAAAGGTTATTAGATATAAGTATTGTAATAACTCTCCAATAAATGAATGGTTCTTTATTGGATAAAAATCTAGTTAAATGTTTTAGTTCTTTCATCATTTTGCAAGAAGGAACTTGTAATAACCATCATTTTCAAGAATGGAAAGGTAATAGACATGTGGGGAATTAGGATTGTTGTTAGTGAACCCAATGACGATGATGAATTTAGCGCTATTGGTACGATTAACTTGCAACTTTTCGATACTAAAAATGTGATCCATATTGAAAATGCTCTCTTAGATCGCTTTTTTAAAAGAGTGGAGTTCTCAAATCTCATGTGGCTCCGCTGGAATCATTTTCCATACTCTTCGTTGCCTTCTTGGATTCCACTAAAGGATTTAAGGGTTCTTCAAGTATCTGAGAAATTGAAATTTGTTGTGTTACTTGCTATTGATATTGCACCACAAAGTTTCGAACAAGTTAGAAAGGAAGTTTTGTATATATATATATGATGGTTGAAACATGTAACATTTTGCAGGTACCTTTGCAGTTGAAGGTATGTTTAGAGTTTTGTGCAAATAACTGTGCAAAAATGAAGAGCACACGAAGGTTGGCACAATGTACAGAGCTTTGAAAGCTAAGTGTTAATAGGTGTTGTGAATTAGAAGAGCTACCAAGCATGGAAACATTGGTATGAAGTTGAGGAGCGTAATAAATGATATGCGGAAATATCCCTATTACACGTCTACACTAAACGATTTGCAAAACGATATTTCTTGTGCACGCGCCCATTCTTCGGTTGATGTTGTTGATGCTACGACAAAACAAATGCCAGAGCTTGATGTTGTAATAACTCGTCCTTCAGATCATTTTGTGAGAAGATGATTGACCTTTACCGACCCAGAAGATGATGAACGCTTTATCGTCTATGGCAGGCACGCCAGCCCGTTTCCCATTTCCTTAAAAGGCCCCGCAAGTTGGAGCTTTGTCTCTTTCTCAGCCTCTTGCTTGCAACCGATGAACTCAACTAGAAGGCTTCAATGGTCAAATCCTTGCAAAAAATTAGTTGTGAGTTCCAGTGTACGAATATTGGGGAGAATTTTTTTAGAAAGGTTTGAAGGCTCAAATCCAGACGAACGAAGCTTTCTTACAGGAGGTTCAATGTACGATCCCTAAGATGTTTTTGGGATCAGTGAAGCGATAGAAGTTCTAGGAAGGCATCGAATGGTGTGATATCATCGAGTTAAAGAGCTCACATAGATGTCATTCAAAGAGACGACTTCCCACAATATTAAGACATACAAAAACAACCACCCCAACAATCTGCTCACTGGCTCCAGTTTTTCGTTTGGTTTATCACCATTGAACCAAAACCATTGAGATCCAATTTATGACACCTATAAATCCACACACTTGTACACAAATCAACATACAATTGAACATTGACTTATGTTATTCAAGTGGTCATGGGTTAAATTGAGAACCCATGTCGAGGGAAAGGTCTAAAATTAGATGCATTTGTGGTTAAACATTTTTTTCGCAAAAAAAAAACATATTATTGCTATTCAATTGACTGAATCAAATAGTATATAATATCAACAATGATATGTTGTCTTCCCAAAAGATCATAACATATGGTTTTCCGATAAACCCCCATATACTAAAAAACAGACTGAAAACCTAATCCATGAGCCCCAAAAAAGTTCCAAGAGTCTCTAGTCTAGAAAATACATAGAGCCAGAGTCTAGTAGCATATTCTCACAGACTTCTTCCCAAAATAAATAATCTTCTTCCCCCTCCAATGCCTACTTGGACAACAGATCTGCCTGTGAATTATATTCTCTATAAATATGATCGAGAGATAAAGAGCTGAAAGATCTTAATTCATACTGAATTCGATTACACCAATTGAGCATTTGTTGTTAAACATATCTACGTCCATTGTATATGATGCTTTTTCAGAGTTAAACTAAAGGTTTAGAAGGGTATTTCAAGGTAATGGTTCGGCAAAGAGGAGCATACCGGAGGCAATTGTGCCCTTGGAACATGTTTTCTCCAAGGTAGACTTTAGAATTTGATTTTTTCCCCTAATTTCAGTCGTATTTTTCCTTCTGCACTTTTTAGTTGAATGTTCACCTTGATGGTTTTGTTCAATTCTTTCCAAAGTCTCATTTACGAGTCCTTGAAAATACCCTTAACCTTTATGTATAAACACCTTATTTTTTATAGGAATCCCTGAAATATCTCCATATGCACATTTATGTTACTTTTTTGAAAAAAATGAATGGGCATAGGTGCCTTAGCCAAATACAATAGACATATTAACCTAGCCTCCATTGTATTTAATTGGTTAGTAAACAGTGCCTTGTTATCGAAGTGGGCTCTATCTTAAGCTTAAATGCCAATGATGAAGTTGTATCTATTCTATAAAATTCACCCGGGACTTGCACTTAGCCTTGTCCTTTGAGATACACCACATTCGAGGTCCATCAAGGTCACCAACACCTAATCTTGGATGTGGTAGTTTACTCCATTGAAAGTGATCCAATGGAACTTTCATCTGGTTTCAGATGTGGTGGTTAACTCCATTGATCACATTGACATGGCAACATGTTTTTGAAGGGTTTGAAACCAGGCCTGAGCATTATTGAAAGTGCTTTGATTTCACCACTTGACCACAACTCGGTTAACAACCATGCCTCCATTGTTTTTTTTAAGTAATGGTTATGGAATTTCATTAAAACGCACTATGGGAAAAACCATACAGTGATTTCCAAAATTCAAAAATGTTATATCCAGGTTCTGGGAGGAATTAGAAACTGTCCATGTAAATACTGACTAAACAAAATTAATACCTCCAACTTAAAAGACTACAAGTGTATTCTTTAAAAAACTGACCCATTAAAACTATATATTGGCAAAATAGAGAACTAGAAAGAGAAACTTTACTATCCTGGATGGGGTTGGCCGCACAATCCCTATGGATTGAGGGGTTGGAGGCACCAAGCATTTCTTTGAGACTTTCATGTTGCACCAGAGGTGGGGACATCATCCCCTTGGTGGGGACCTTCAGTGACATATTGGGTGGCAATTAACTCCTGATGTTGCATACGAACACTGCCCATGGTAGTTCATGACTCTGATTCCCAAGCCTTCAAATTGCTCAATTGCTCTTTAATTTCTTGAATACCTTATCCCAAATTTCCAGTTGTATAAAAAAAATACCTTAACCACCCAAGGTTTAGTTGCAATATAAGTTTTGTCCACCCGTAGAGACCGAAGATCCTTTTCTTTCCCAACCCAAGAGTAATAAGCTTTTCGTTGTCTACCCCATAGCTACACTCGTCAAATCGGTGCCTTGTCAGTTTTGCAAGATTTCTCCGACATTTTAGGGCTCAAAGAATATTAACTCAAATTGAAGAAGAAGTCCTAGGGAATGTTGTAGATTTCATCTCTCATGTCATTGATTAAATCCCATAACCCTTAGATAAAATCCCCCCTGTGACTAGTTCCCAAAATCTTGAATACCTTGATTCTTAATTTGAACATGTACCAGTTGCATCTATCACAAGTTGGAATGATTTCAAAATTGTGTTTATAGCTGAGTTGGATGAGGAAAATACTCTTGCTGCTCTATTCCTACAGTTTTAAAGAATGAACATGTAGAGGATAAAATACTTTAACCAAGGATCTACCACNAGTTGGATATATCACAAGTTGGAATGATTTCAAAATTGTGTTTATAGCTGAGTTTGATGAGGAAAATACTCTTGCTGCTCTATTCCTACAGTTTTAAAGAATGAACATGGAGAGGATAAAATACTTTAACCAAGGATCTACCACTTTACAGAACAAAATTACAACATATTGGAGGCTAACCAAATATATATTGTAGATTTTTACTCCATAATTTATATTCCACTATCTATTTCCATTCTCATTAAGAAAGAAGGAAGGGATACATTAGCAACAGTTTTTGAAGAAGCTTGTAAAGTGAAAAAGGAAATGGTGATTTTGAAGGGAAACCCAAGTTTGGAATTACATAAGAGTCCTCTTGTTTCAAATCCAAATAAGTCCTTTCTATTGGAAAAACCAACTAACGAGTCTAAGGACAGATTCAAATATGGACATGAAAAATCTTAGTGAGTTATTCAAAAAATTTCAAATGACATCATTGATCTAAAGAATAAAATAGGACAAGAAAGTTTGGCACAAAATGCTTTCAATACTTTTCATAAGAAGGCGATAGTTGTGTCTAAACCACCAAAGACTTATACAATGCATAATATTGTAAAAATTGGATGATGTGACTATGGATCATTTATGTCACTGTAATGTCCTATTTTGTTGGGATTTTTTGTGTATATGATCAAGAGGATGAGCATGATATTTTTGTTAACTTATTTAGCTTTTTATAAGTTAACAAAAATATCATATGATAACTTATAGCCCCTGATGCATGAAATACATTTTCAATTAAGCATGTCCATATCCATATATTTAAACCAAGTTGTTGAAGGGTAGACAATACACATGGCTATGAGTTCATCCTTACTTTTTTATAGGCATGGTGTTCATACTTGCATAGCACTTTCATTTAAAGGAGAATGAGCACACTTACCCAATACTTTTTGTTTGTTGTTTATATCGACGTTCCTTTGCACCTTATGGGAAATTGCTAGTTAACGATATAATGCGTTACAAATTCATATTGATTTATGAAGATTTGAAGGAAATTTTAAAAATAGATTAGACATTAGAACATAGTTCAAATTTGTGAGCCATTATTATATTTTTTTATTAAATATAATTTATATAGTTATGTTTATAATATATATGTAATTTTGTACATACAATTAACGTTGACACTTTTTTCAGTGGATAATGAGTTCGCGTCCCTGAATATTTGTCATTGCTTGATATTTTCTTTCACTGCTAAATATAACAAAAGCTTAAGGGCATACAACTCTGCATAATTGTTCGTTCCGGGCCCTAGCCTAGCCCTGAATTTGTACTTGTTGTCCTTTGACAAGTATATCACTCCTCCAGTGCCACTCAAGCTATGGTCTCTCTGCGTGGCACCATCAAAAAACGACCACGAGATATTCCAATTTATCTTCTTTTCGTTCACCTGTTGAAGAGTGGTAATTTTTTTGACCTGAGGAAAACTATGGAGAATATCTAGGCTCTGACTTGCACAAGTGAAGGGAGAGATAAAGGAATCTTCAAAGAGACTGTGATTTCTAGCAATCCAAACTTGCTAGGCCATGATAAGTGACGGGCCCCTAAGTGCTCAAATCCATGGATTAAGACACCATCTATTGAAACATTCATGGACTGATGCACTAACCCAAGGACACCTCGATTGTAATAAAGATTCTAACTCCTTCAAAACCTGGATGACATAAATGCATTCCACAATCAAGTGATCATTTGTCTCCTCAGAATTTTTGCACATGTAACATCTACTTGGCCTTGTTCTATTCCTTCTTTGCAAATTATCCCATGTCAACACTTTATTGTGGAGGAAAAATTACATTACGATTTTTGCTTTGGTTGGACAATTGAACTTCCAGACCACTCGCCACCATCATATTGGTTTGACCATTTGATTCATCGCCATCAATGTGTCGTAAACCATTTCGGTAGAGTAACAACCATGGGGATCACATGCACATACCAAGGAATCCTTCCATTGATGAATTCTCACATGACATCGATTTAATTGATTTGTGTATTCCTTGCATCTTATGCCATCTTCATCCCTAAAACATAGATAATCATCATTTATCCAACCTTGACCCAACAATGAGTAAGTTGCTTGATCAACAATTTGGTCCAGTGTAAACAACCCTCTAAATCTGAGTTGCATCACCATGTGAAATGGCAGGGAATGCATAGTGCCACTCCCTATCCAAGGATCCTCACCCACCCGAACACTCTTCCCATCACCCACCTTCCACACTAGACAATTACCGATCATATTATAAGATAACATTGCAACTTTCTAGATGACAGAAGCATTTTGCATGGATTATGTAGGCCTACGAATCCATTCTAGAAGTGATGTCGGTTCTATATAATTGTGAATAACTGCTTCTTTCCAAATCCTTGAACCACTAATCAATCTCCATGCGCTCTTTGCAGATAAATCCTTTGAAAAGGAAAATAATTTTTTAATGCCCCAACCACCCTGAGATTTAGGTACTACTAATTCTTACCATTTGATCCATATAATCCCNAATGGGGCAAGGGTACAAATCCCTCTCCCTCTCCTAGGCCTCACATGTCTCCTATATGAATTTGTATGAGTTTACCTGTTGCAGTCATTGTCGTCATTGTTGTCTATGACTCACATACAACATTCATCATGCACATAAAAAAACAATATATATATATATATATATATATATATATAACATAAAAAAGTACACTAAAAAACCATTTTTATTTATTGATAATTGAAATTAATTTTTTTCAAAAAAATTATCTAACGTAAATGTTGCTCCTTAAAAAATTGAACACACTGGCATCAATGCTTAAGTACAAGCAACACACTATTAATGGTGTGATATAAATAGTTACTCCACATCATTATTGGGGTGTGCAAGTTGAAAAGGTGCGTTGGTGCTCCCCTATTAAAGGACACCGGTAACATTGGTGTGCCACTATAAAAACAAGGCATTGTCATGGTGCGCTAAAAATAAACATATGCACTGACTCGATGCTTCTAAAAAATTCAAATCACATTGACATGATGAGATATTCTATGGTTTAAAATGATGATGGTGTGTTTATGATATCATAATGCACTGCCATCGGTGCTCAAGTAATATTAGATGCACTGCATGCATGATAGCTTTGTTGGGGATTATAAGTTTAAGTAGTGTAGTTTCAATATTGATATGTGTTGCTTATGATGCTTCTAGGTACTAAAAAGAGCATCTTTACAAGTGTTTTCAAATTTACAGATTTAAATGATGCATTTGTAATACATGTTAGCTGCACCATTAATGATGCATCTTGATATTAAAAAAGCATTGTAGTTGGCAATTTTTGTAATTATAAAGCGCACTACCAATATATTTACTTTTATGGTGCATTTGTAACATTAAGAAGCATCGTTACTTTTGTTTCATTGTAAAACAAAGTGTATCAAAGACACATTTTTAATTTATAAACTTGTTCAATGTAGATTTTGTTACAATAAGAACTGTTCATGGTGCTTATATTTCATAAACAATCAATTGGTTAAATAACTCCAAAGTCAATAACCAAATGTTGGGGGGGTTTTTAATTTTTTTGATGTTATTGATGTGTTTTTAGTATAATAAGCCCCATTCACAATGCTTGGTTTTAATCAAAATGCACCGAATGACTAGCTTTTTAACTATTAACCACTTTTTACTAGTGCGGTGTCAATATGTAGATGCATTGTTATCAGTGCCTAGGATTATTTTTAAGAACAATAGTGCGCTTATTGATGTACATTGAAAGCAGCATCTGTAACATCACCAGCCACCTATGTAACCCTTCGAGTTCTATCAAAGACTCAGATCTACTCTCTAAACCTGCAAAACCCTCATATAACCTAGGCTCTCGAAGCCACTAAGCCTTCATCGAGCTAGCTAGATTAACTTCCACAGCAACAAGAAATTCAAATGCATATACATATATGTGCATGAACATAAAACATAGAGAAACAACAAGATTCATACACACACACAACATGCATAATTAGGCATATTTATAACCAGAGAACAAAGACAACATAAGCATTACACAACACACAATAACAATGAATATTTATCTTCAATGATATATGATCCAAGTAACTAGTTTTTTAGGAGCAATGTTTCACCCAATCATAGGTATCAAACTTGGATACCACCCACGAGCTAGGCTATGAGGCCACCAAAGAAATGGACACCTCTAGGCTTTTCTTTCCCAACCCAAAACCCATTTACTCTCAATGCTTAGCCAAATTCTCATCCAGAGATTCTACAAGAATCTCACTCGACCCCAAATCCATGGCACTCCTTCCAACTACCCCAAACAACACAAGGAAGGCATTCCCCTTCATTGATCCATATTCCCCTAAAGGAATCCAACCCTAATAGTGCTTACCAACATGTGCAATAAGAGTCCAAGCTATTGTGTGTCTTTCAATCATTCTAGGTAGAAATTAACCATGGCTTTTCTAGCATCTCGTGAGGAATAAATATCAAGGTAAGACTCCAAATATTCCCATCCTCTATGCTCCATACATCCAACCTTGTTCTCTTCTCTTGCTACTACTACGTAGCTACCTCTCACATGGTCGAGAGGGTCGAGCTCTTGGCTCTCTCCCTCCTAGCCTGCTTGATTTGATTCCCCCCAGATGGTTGAGTCTCTTGGATATACAAGGATGGTTGAAAATACAATTGACATTGTTTTTTATCCTAGAAGGAATATTACAAGGTAAAAAATGTAGATCCACCCCACTCTTCCATAATTACGTCAGAGGACTTTCTCACCAACTTCACGTAGACATTCAATGATTGAATAAAAAAGACAAGGGAATGCATTGGCTCTGTTAGGGAACAAGTCAAAATTATTTGAGTTTGAAGGATTAAACATGGCATCATAGGGTTACTCTCCCATTGGAAACCCCATTTCCTCTTTGCATCTGATGGAATCATAGCCCCTCTTAATTGCTTCCCTACACAGCCATCTTGGACTTTTTATATTATTTTTTCAACACAATATTTACATCATTTACGTAGTTTGAGTCATCATGACAAGATAGCCACATGGCCCAATATATATGTCTACCTTATACATGCATATGCCATTCACTAGAGGGGCATGGCCTTAAGCACCACACTAGGAATCCACACTTAGCATATTTACATAATTTACATAATTTGATTGTATATATTTTTGGGGAACCTAATCCTTAGAGTTAGCAATATTCACATATAATGAAGACTAAAAGTCACTGTGAATATGAAGAGTCATGAGGGAGTCCAAGAGAACTCTTGGAATATGAAACCAAGAGTCATAATTTGTTGTATTAATATGTACCATATTAATGGAAAATGCATCTCAGGATTATTCAATCTTGTGTGTTTGGATTTGTCTTTACTCAGTTTGCATGTGTTCCTTTGTGAGGCACCGAACAGTGGTTTTAGAGCCACCTTGAGCCCTTGGCCTATGCTAAGAATTATTCCCTCTGCCAAAACTTATTGTAATCCTCTAGAGCCCTCCTCTGCATATTCTCCTTTCACGTGAGTTGTTGAAGAATGCGTATTCCTGTAGTCTACCTGCATACTATACCTTCCAAGCAAGTTAGCCTCAGTTCCTACACTTCCTCTCCCTCGTGTGATAAATCCTTCACATTCTTTTGCGGGCTGTGAAGTGGATACAAGAATGCTTGGAGTTGTTGGATACGAGTGTGAACTATTGAAGAACATGGAATAGTGGAACTTTTGCAGTGATGGATGCAACCTGAAGACCATTGTGCTCTGAGCGTTGTAAAGATCAACTGTCAAACGTTGGTAGAATTGGAGGAGTCCTATCATTGTCGTGGTGGAACTACATTGAAAGTGGTGCTTTCAATTTCTGAAAGTTGCATTTCAATCATTTTTAAGACAAAGAATTCAAGCTAGTGGTGAGGAACTGTCCGTTGTGTGAAGTTGTGTTTATTCTCGTATCCTACTTCTTTCCAATACCTTTGTCCACAGCAGCAACGGATAGAATATTGTTTGCATCAATATCAAAGTTCACCTCTATTTGATGGACACCTTGGGGAGATGGAGGGATTCTAGTCAATCAAAAACTTCCAAGCAACTTGTCCTTGACAAATTCTCGTTCACATGTCTGACCAAGAGCGGTTTTAGAAAACACCTCAATTTTTGAGGTAGTTAGAGTGGTGTTTTGAGGAATGATCTTTTTTTGTCATCACACCACCTAGAGTTTCCATCCCAAGTGACAACTGAGTAATATCAAGAAGCACAATGTCGCTAACCTCACCTACTGGCCCTCAAAGAACTATGTTGGCTCTTCAAAGGAGTTGTGCAACCTGTTACCGTTGAATATTGTTGATACCATATGCACCTCTCTGCATTGAAGAATGGATCCCACTTAATAATAGGCTCATGAAAGAAGTGAAACCCTAATTTATTTGGGGCAAACGTAAAGAGTGAACTCTTTTAGCATTGAACCTGTTGAATGCATTGCATTGTTAGACTGGTATATTGATTTGAATTGGTGCATAGACTTGTTTGTTGCGTGGAGGCGTGGAGCCATTGTGTACTGCAGCGTTGGATATTCGTTGCCTATGGTGTGTGGAGTGACCTACATGATTTTTCCTTCTCGAAGTAGTTAATGTGATGCATTTTGAACTGGAAGAGTGGAGTAAACCGACGACCACTATGTGACTGTGTGTGTGTGTGTGTAGTGTTCTAGATTCTTAAAAAATGAGGATGGTTGGGACCGAGCTGGTGTGTGTTATGCCATTCCGAAGAAGAATCTGGAGCTCACATTTTTACTCTTTGTTCTTATGAAGAAGCAGTCTGGAAGGCAGCCAGCAAAGAGTTAAAATCACAAGCAATGCAGGAAGGCACTCTAGAGAAAAAATTATGCGAATGGTGGTCAGATAGCTCAGTACGTCTTCTCAGTGCTTTCCCTTCCTCTTTTACTTATGGAATTTGGTGGGCACTAAATACGGTGATTTTCAATAACAACCTCATTCCTTATGAAGTGACGAAGGCCCTTGTGGTGCAATGGACCATAGAACATAAATCTAAAGAGAAATACCATAAGAACAGATAACTAGTACCCCCCTCCATCAACAAAGAAAAACCTTGGGCTTACTTCGATGGAGCAAGCCAAGGAGTTCCTCCATTGGAAGGTTCAGGGGGTGTTCTATATCTCATAGAAAAACACAAAGTGCAGGTGAGATATGCTCCAGGACATTGTTCGAACGGTAAATCAGAGCTTGGAGCTCTACTTGCTATCATCGAGCTGGCTGTAAACAGAAATATCACCAGTTTGCAGGTCTTTCGAGATTCTAAAATGGTTGTGGACTTAGTCAATAACAAGATCCAGATCAAAGCACCTTACTTACAGAAACTCTTGAATGCTATCAGAAGGCTCCTGAATCTCTTCTCATACCTCTCCATATCTCATATTTATAGAGAATTAAATACGGAATCCAATAGCCTATCCAAGAGTGCTTTGCTACTAGCTCCAGGCCAGAAGGAGATAGACGATCTGCAAGAAGATTAAAAGGACACTCAATTTCAAGTAAAGGAAGATTGGAATAACCATTTTTGTAGGAACATGACCGCTCTTATAGCTAGGCTATACAGAGCAGGTACAAGAGCAGATCAATCAAAGGATCGATACCAAGGTATCTCATGTTGACCGTTCGATAGAGAATCATTTTTGCAAATAAAAATTTTGGAATTAAGTTTGGTCACCGAGAGCATGAAGAACAAAGGATAGATTGACATTGTCGTTCCGATCCATTTTTGTTATGTTAAAAATGTATATGCAAAATATATAAAAATCATATTGACTGATGAGATGTAATACTCAGGAAGTTATGATGTAAGTCCTAAAAGGACAGTTCATGATCACTCTTTATTTAGAGTGATAGATATTTTCCATTTGTATNNGAAGGTGAAGATGACAAGTTGGTTTGGACAAAAAATGGAGTGAATGGTGAATTTGAAGCTAAACTTGGATATGATACAGTCTGTCCAGATTCATTTATAGGAGAGATAAAATGGTGGTAGGAATTTTTATGGAAAATCGGCAATCCCATGAAAACAATCATAACTCTTTGGCTTGCATTAAAAACTAAACTGTTAACATGGGAGAACCTAAAGAAGAGAGGTTTCCAAGGACCAAGCATTTGAGTATTATGTAATTCAAACGAGGAGACTTCTTCTCACGTATTCATCCTGTGTCCATTCGTAGGAGAAGTATGGGACAAAGTCTCCATCAAATTGGTGAATGCAAGGATTGCACCAAGAGAGTCTTCACTGGAGCAACGCGCACAGAACTAGTGGCAATCAGAAGCGGTATGTAATTTTCACGCATTCCCCGCTCTCTTTGTTTACACAATATGGGAAGCACATAATCAAGTAATCTTCAAAAATAAATGGATCTCAACAGACTGTATTTCTGTCATATTATGGAAGAAAGTTCAGGAACACAAGACGATTGTTAAAGATAGAAAAAAAAAGTGAAATCATTCCCCCAAACATCAACAAAAATTATCCATGGGCATTCTTCGATGGTGCTAGCCAAGGAACTCCTCCACTAGGAGGAGCAAGAGGAGTCTTACACTTAACTCAAGATCTCAAGTTATGCATTAAATATGCACCAGGAAGAGCAACCAATAGTAAGGTTGAATTAACAGCTCTATGGGTGGTACTCAGAACTACACAAAGGAAAAATGTGAAGCGAATTCAACTGTTTGGAGATTCTAAGATTTTCATAGACTGGGCGAAAGGTAAATAACAGATACATGCCCCTCAATTACAACCTCCTAAAATAGATTCAACATGTGCTGAGTTTCTTTGATTCAGTCTCCTTCAACCATATTTACAGAGAAATTAATGTAGAAGTAGATCTGCTTTCTAAATTATCCTTGGCTATCCATCCAGGAGTAATCGAGGTGGAGGAATCCAACAGGGGTTAGATGTTGAACCACTACACGACCCAGGTTTAAGTCCCCAACTATTTTTCGAATTTTTGCAGGAAGAATGTATTTGGGACTCAGGCGTTGTTGGATAATTTTAAAGAAACATAGCTGCTCTTACAACCAGGATACACAAAACAGATTGAATAGAACAGTCAACGGGACCGCTACCAGGGTATCATGTGCTGATTGAATGGAAGAGAAGCAATTTTGCAAACCAAACCCTTGGAATCTAGATTTTACATCGAATGCATGAAATGTAAAATTAATGTATATGCAACAGTATAATGACAGTTGTGATGTAATACTCAAGAAGTTATGAAGTTATGATGTAAGTCCTCAAAGGACAGTTCATGATCACTCTTTATTTAGAGTGATAGATATTTTCCATTTGGAACATATATATATAGTGTTGGTATATATAGTGATGCATTGAAGTGACCATACTAGGTGTTGAAGAATTGCGTTAAAGAACTATAGAATTCTTGCAAAACTCGCAGTCTTTACCCATAAAATTCCTGCAAATATATTCATAATTGCGCACAATCTCCAAAGTTTGTAGCTATGATTATGAACCGTGTTGGCTTCCCAAGGTAAGCAATTGTCCATTTTTTCTCATAACCAATTGGGGAGCTGGATGGTTGAATGAAATTCACCCATTCACTCATCACTGATGTACAATTCACTTCGATGTTGTAAGCCTTGCAATACTTACAGTTGTTAATCACTTCATCTTTGTTCACTAAATGTGAAACCAGTTGTATCATTACATTGAGGACTCCATTGCATACAGTCCATTGTTGCATAAAGACTATTGTATTTGAGGGATTTTATTTTAAAAGATTGTATTGGTGCAAAAATTGTATTGTAGAATCGGTTGCTAAATTGCAGAGATCGTATCACTAGTGTTGAACAAGCTCAATTAATGCAGCTCCCAATTGATCAAATATTAGCAAATGTCTTAGATTATATTGCACTAATCATGAGGTAAAGAATTGTAATGTGAGTTTCATTATGAGAATAAAATTTGTGTGGCAATTGCATTTGGGTACACTGGCCTTTGCATCACAACAAAACAAGAAATCAAGCACATCATCAATAAGTGAAGCATTAAACATCTTCCAGCCTATATCAACAAAAATCAATTCAACTTCAGTAATTATTGTAAGTGCATTTGTGTTTTGTAACTTGCAACTAGTCTCTTGTGTTTTTATATAATTGTCAATTTGAAAGTGACTTGAATTGGGCTTGTTACCCACTGGGTTGCATACAGTTGGACTTCAAGTGAGCCACCAAAGTTTGCACAAGTACTTGTGCATTTCATTGTTGAGAAGTTCAAATCAAGCCTTTTTACGGCCCCCTTTTTAATTTGTTCTTGCATGTTCATGCCTCACGGGGTTTGTAATAAAATGTGCTAGCATGGTGCTTATGTAAAGAACTTGGCTTCG